>JAOEFI010015462.1:0-13361 GCA_034621735.1 Anopheles plumbeus | reverse complement strand
TGGGCCGAGTTTCCGGACGCTCGCAAAACTTGCGTCTCATCCGATGTTTGTTCGTGTGTGTGCGATTATTGCATTCATCTTGGCGAAGTTTTTTTCTCCCCGGTTTTCCCATTGCTTACTTTTTACAACACACTGCACTGATTATTACGGGGGGCTACTATTGATAGCGATTCTCTTCTCAATGCCTAAAAAATAGGCACACACGAGAACTGGTGCTAGTATTGCTACTACCCTACACTACTACGGCTACAATTTCCCTGTCTCCCGAACGAAACGACGGCTGGCTGACTTGATGTAGACGGACGACATGCGGAGACACGTTAGAAAGAACTTGGGCAAACGGTGTGAACTGTTGGTTAAACGTAGCGGCGGGTAGGGCGCAGGAAGAAAGGTATCATTTACGGTGCAGTCGAGAAAATAATAATAAATAAATAAATATGGAAAAAAAAAATATCCGCCATTGGAACGAAACGAGCAGACGAATATAGAGGTAGTAAGCGAGCGACACCGCGTCACAACGAAACACGGTCGTGGGGCTGTGTGGGGCTGTCGGATCTAATGAGCCAATTATATTTATGCGAAGAAATCCTGTTTTTTTTAGCTACGTTCTTTCTACCTTGCGCTCGTACGCACGCCTTGCGTTTTATTATGGCTTATTTTTTCTCCATTTCCTTTCTTTCACCGCGTCTACTTAAGAACTCCGTGTGACTGATTTCTTTCAGCGAGAGAAAACAGTTTGAAACCGCTGCAGTGGAGTTGTTTTCCGTTGTTCGTACGTAACGCTTCGCTACCAGCTTTATACTATGGTTCTTTTAAAAGCTGTATTTTTTTTGTACATGTTTAACGCTTTTTCGAACAACTTACACCAGCAACTATTGCGCATTCTGAGTCGTAGTTAGAAAAAAAAAACAAATCCAAACGGTGATACGGTTGCACTATCGCCCGCACACGATCAGATAACATTCCGTTCCAGACTTTGATGACGCACACGTGTCTCTGGAAAGAGCACACCAGTCCAGTGGACGTGGATTAGCACGCCATCACACGAGCGGTCGCATCATCGTACGGCAGAGCACTTAGAGCGCGGGGGCAAAATAGTCTCCTAACTACACACACACACACTACACTCGATCGTATCGGATCTATCGCTGGGAAGATCGCCACACAATCCAACGGGAGGGAAGATGACGTCCAGCGTTGGATGCGTGGATTAGATCATTCGTTGCTGTACCGAATACAATCGTACCTTTTTTTCTTTGTCGTACGTTTGAAAATTGGATAAATAGAGACGTCGGATCTTAATTACTAGAGTTTCCTCAATTATTTTACACTAAAAGTATACGCATACATTATTTAAACGGTTTCGTAACAGTGGAATTGTGGTGGCATGATCGTAGGTTTCTTTCCAACACGAGAACTCCGTAACAAGGGAGATTTCAAGCTAATTGTACGCCTGTTTGATACGATCAAACGTAACAACGTGAGTGGGAAATATGATCCTGAGTTGCGACATTCAATCAACTTCTTAGATCAGGCAAAGAACGTTGAAAATACGCAGAGAACATTAAAAATCTACAGCATATTTCCTATGTCGTATAAACACGCCTGTTTACAAGATAGAATTATATACTTCACTATCAATGACAGGATGAGGAACATTTTATTGTGGTAGGCTTGGAACTTCGATAGAGTTGAGAAAATCCCATGAAGGGGAAAACCCGAAATGCGTTCATGTTGTTCAAACTACTAGAACAGTCTGACAATCAAGCCTGATATCTTCTATTTCCTGCGGGCAGCGGGTCTTTTTCCTTCTGTCCTAATTTTGTGCTTGTGTTTCAAATATCTCCATATAGCGTTCATGGCAATAGTGTGGGTACAGTACGAAGAAAACAGATCATCGGCCTTCCATTTGTCAGTGTTCTGTTTTTCGAGTGGTTGCTGCGGGATCTTCCACAAAGCGACGGGATACGTTTAAGTCAAGTGTTAGTGCGGTCGGTAGTCTAGTTGTTCGGCGAGTGTTGGCGAACGGCCTAACAAAACACACGCACAGCCAGATCGTAGCTCCAGCCAGCTCCAATTCAAGTGGTTTATCTCCGAATCGCTCTGACCCGTTCCTCAATTCCGTAGTCACGCTCTTTTTAGTCCACTGCCTGACAAGTTGTTTTGAAGAGCGGTTTTCGAATAAATTCGGGAAAACGACAGGATTATAAACGAATCAATAATTTGTCTTGCAAATTTACAAGAAAAAGGTGCAAGGAATGTTCATTTCGTAATAATGATGATTCTCGTCATGACTGACTTACATGATTATCGGAAAACTTGTAAAGTTCGATTTGTTTTGGTGTAGCCGTTGGACGTTGGAAAGAAAACCCGGCATTCGGTAAGAACTAAGAAAATGGAAATCCAATCAACCAAAGGCAAGGTTGTATTTGTTTTGTCAGTTGTTGAATTTTGTTTTATCCTTCTTCTGTCTAATATTTTTTTCCATCCACTTTACCTCCGAACGACCCTTCACTAATAACTAATGCTCACTGATGTTGTTTACGATCGTATAGGAGTTATTTTTGGACCGAAAGAGGTAATCAGTAAACTGTGCTCAAGTGGATAAATACGTACGAAAACCGCGTTGAAGTGTGGTATTGCCTTTTTCTGCCTGCCAAACATTCAAATCACATTTCGTGTATATGTGTGTGTTTTGCTGACATGCTGACGCAACCGTTCCGAATTTGCAGGTTCAGATCCAATCACTTTATTCCCTTTCCTACCACTCGTCCTAGCTAGTCTCTGTCTGAGACCTGTTCCATTGGTGGTAAGTCGAACATCTCGAGAAAAACGTTATCGTTCTTCATTATTTTCTCGAGAAATGCCATTTGTATATAATACTCGAGGCAAATGTTGATGAACTATCGTAGTTCAAGTATAACACTTTAGGAGTCCGATGACCCACAAATGATCGGCAAAAAATGAAAAAGTATATGCAAACCTCTTCGCGGCAGACCTGCTTCAGTTTTTGCGTCTTGTTGTTTTTTTTTGTGTGTGTTTTTGCTCAAAATAATCATGACAAATTTTCCGCCCCATCATTGCTGTTGCACGATTCGCCCGGAAATAGACCTGCGAAGTGATGATGGTGGGATATAGCGTGTGTGTCACGTGCACGCCGGCGCTTTCTGTTTGTTTCTCGTGTGGTTAGGCGCTGCGCTCCTATTTTCCCCCCATTTTCCCACATGGGGGTGGTGGGGCTTCGTCGTCGTCGCCGTCGTCGTCTTGGTTTCGGCGCGAAAACGAGCGCTTTTACTCCGAAGCGAGCGAAAACAAAACGAGACCGTGTCGTCTTGCAAAACCGATTTATCGATTACGCTTTGCCCGGTTTTTCATTGGGATGAACATTTGGTCCTTATTTTTCAACTTTCATTACAGTGTTTTTTTTTTGTGACGCTTCTGTAATATCCCTTTGAAGTTGGATGTTGTTTCGTTCTGAATATGTTTACGGCATTTTTTTTTTTGTACCCTACCCCTTCCGATAGGTATGTTCCATCCTGCCGTCCTGTCCTAGGTGTCCTCGGTACAGACGCACCTCGAGATGTAAAGCCAAGATCCTACTCGTTCATTTATTTTTAGACATACTCGTATGATGTCGCGTTTTTGGCGTGGCGCTGCAGATGAGATGGCAGAATATGATTTGCGCCAGCCGTGCCAAGCAGCATCGACATGTGCAGCCTCGGGAGACGTCGGCGGAGAAGACATTGAAATATGAAAAATTCCCGCGATTTATTTTTACTACGACATATCTTCGCTCACTTACCCGACCGAGAAGGAGCCTAAGTTTTTCGTCGGCAAGAGGGCGGGCGGCATGCTTGTGTGTATGATGCATATTACATGATCGAACTCAGCCAGACAAACCAATTTTTCAACTAATTGTTTTAAACTGTTGATAACTCGCATGTTTCAATATTTTTATGCTTCCTACTATATAGATCAAAAATCGTAGTCTAAGGACTTAATATATTACGAAAGGATAACCGGGATGTCATAGAATCGTTTTGGTAAGAAGGGAAAGATTTTAAAACTCTTTTACTAACGCTCTTACACTATATTTTCACACTTATAAATTTTTGTACATTTTGTTATAAGTGCCACATGGAAAATAATACCCTTTTACTTCTGCTTCCTTAGAGGAGGAGTGTTATTGAATCATAAATTCACGCGAAAATCCCGCTGATGAACGCGACCGCACTCGGATGCGGCCACAGTGCTGCGAGTAAGTGAAAAATGGTGTTGCCGTTTCTTATTTCCCGCACGACGAGACGCGAAAAGAAGAAGGTCCTTCACTCCACTATACTCAGTCTGCCGCTTTTGTCCGTAAGCCAAAAATCCCGTATTTTGGCGCATTTATTCCCGTGCTTTCAATTAGCGTTTCCATTAGGGGGTTTTTTTTTTTTTTTTTTTTGACAAGTAGAACGCAAAGTGTTTTTCTTTTCCTCTTCTCTTCTTCCTCCTTGGTTACGATCCTGCCCGATGCTGCCTTCGCGATCACGTCTTTTCCTCCCTTGGCGTGTCTTTTATCGTTATGTCACCAGCCGCGGCGGGCCGATCGGATGGGTTGCTTCTTCCTTACTCCTTTTTTTTTTTCTTTTTACCACATTTTCCCGTATGATTTCAGCTCAGTTTCCGCAATGGTAAATGGCGTAAGACACACACAAACACACACGCGTTACTCGGAGGCCAGCTTGCCAAAAGGGGTTTTTTTTATTAATGTTTTTTCAACGAGAATGAATGGAACCTATTTCTTACTTTATGTTCTTTTTTATGTGCACTCCAAACTAGCTACTATTGTGTACCATTGAGGGAGCAGAAGTTCGCGAACCATGAATGCGACAGGAGCAGATGTGTGCTGTGCTGTAACATAAGATGTTGCAGAAGTGGCCTTTTTTCTACTCTTGCTTTTCCCGTCCCCCTTTTCCAACAGTTGTCCGAATGTAGAGGAAGTTTTTATCCATGCTGCTGCTGCTGCTGGTCTATCTGCATTCTGTAAGACGTTCGAATAATCCGAACGGCAAAGGGAATACGTGCGTTTCCGTGTCGTATTTTTGTCCACTCGCTTGACCCACTAGCAACTGTTTTTTTTTTCTGAGAGGTCCACATATGCTGGAACATCATCGTAATGCAGTTCAGAATGATTAAGGTTTTACATTGTTAACACTCAGGCCACGTTTAGTGTTCGCTGCCTGGCGAGTCTTGCGCGACATTAGAGTTCTCGTAAGGAAGTTAATACTTTCCGTGTGGGGTATGTAATTTTATATGTGCGAAAACATACGGACGTGTCCGCCTTGTCCCTTGGAGTACTGGTATTCTTTTGACGTCTTTCCAGAAGCTCTGGGGCAATTAAGGAGTGAAACACAATGCTTCGCCATCTTCAAAACTAAGTATGTACGCGCGCGCGCGCGAGCGACGCCTTTTCCGCAGAGGTAGGTCCGCCGGTAGGAAAAGAGGAGGCTGCCCATTCATTGGCCGTGTAAATGGTCCTTTCGACACCATTTGGTACTCGTTGGTCTGCTGCTGGTGGCGAACTCGTATTACATTCTACTCCGCATTTTGCCCCTCGAGAAGCTAAGCTATAATTTGCACTAACGTATTATTTTTATTTCTCCTTCCAGGTGTGTATGAGTTTTGCAGCTGTGTGAATGCAATAAAACGGCGGAATGTAGCTATGGGCGAATTCGTGAGTTTAAACATTTCCATTTTGTTATACTATTTCTATTTCCACCTGGATGTTTTTCACCCGGGCTCCAGTTCATCAACGAGTGTGTGGTTCTCCTGCGAAAAACTGTCCAAAAAGGAACAATTCCCTGACAGAATGTGTTTGCCGATGACGTTATGTTCTGTACCTATTGGAAGGGATGAAATATGTTTGTCTAGATGGATTTTCCAAATGATGCATATACTGTCATTATGTGGCATAACCGTGGATGGATTTCTCTCCAAAACTGCACTGAAAGCCAATGCAACGAAGTCTCAACAATCGCTTGAGATATTCTACCGAGTAGAGAAGTGCTGGTTTTCGCATAGAGTATGAAACTACCTTTTCCAACAGAGAGACCTGATGGTCCTGACATTTCGGTTCTCTTACTAAAACCTTACGTTTATTTTGGTGGTTTTTACTAAGAGTTAGAGAAGAGGCATTAGCAATAACTTTTCCGATAAATGCCATCCACCATTACATTACCAGGACCACCAGAGAAAAAGGATGTTCATCTCGAGAGAAAAGGGCATCTTTTAACCATGTCGGTTTCAAACTGTTACATCAAGCTGCAAACTCATGACGAGGACTGTTTAGATATTTTTACAGGATATCTGAGTCTTTAGACAAAGGCCATTGATAAGCCAGTTTCTGGAATGAGCCAGCGGGGTTTGAACCCGCGTCACTCATGTTGAGAGTTGGAGACTCTACCAACTGAGCTACGGAGTCCAATATCGGATATATCGGTTTCTAATAGTTAATTATTCAAAAGTGTGCCAAATGAAGGGTACGGCCATGCAGCATGATCGCCATCCAGCCCTGAAGCTTCATGAAAGAATGCACAATTAGACGTACTCGCCAATTTCAAGCTTACTCTTATGTCGGTACCAGATGTTCCACCTGTTTTTGGCTCCCGAACAATAAACGTTTCGTTCCACCCTCGCAGCTCCGCGGTAGCTGTTCGTTGCGCCGGGGTTCAGTGAACTTCAACTAGCGGTGTGGTCACACTGCATCCCACTGTGGTGGTGGTGGTGTTTTGTGCCCATTTTTCTTCTCTTTACGGATAATCTATCTGCACAAGTGCGCCCGCCCGCCTGGTTTGGTGGGGGGTTTATTTCTTTCATTGCTTTCTTTGCCGTTGCGCGTTGCCTTACTTTCCTAATGCGTACACAACCTCGCCGGGCGGGGCGGCCTGTTTGTTCCGAGAAGCTTATGCTTTCCAATTCCTGGTGTGCACCCGCGCTGCTCCCTCCAACGTGTGTCCCATCTGGTCTTGTTGGTGGTGGTGGCCGGACCAATCGACCGGCGAACGATCACTGCGACGCTGGTGCTGCTGCTCCAGATTCCAATAAATCAGGAGTTTGTCTGCCTTCCAGACCCCCTGCCTCTGCGTGCACCAGATACTCGTCGATGTTGTGCTCTTTCTTTCAATATCGTTCTCCTTCACTACCATTGTTAGGCAATCAGGTTGGTCCATTTAGAGAACCAGGATTGTCTGGAGGTAGTGAAGAACTATTGCAGACCCGGCCGTATCCGTAGTACGAAAAGGAGTTAGGAGTAAGGTGATCTTTCGAATTATGTCCACTGTATTTGGACTTCAAATACCAATGGGGAAAATGGAATACAACTTTCCGTGAATAGCAGCCAAGTAGTTGGCGATCTCTGATTATGTTATTTCCTCGAAAATACTAGAACATTCCTATGGTCTATTCTATGATAGGAGGCGCAACTCAAAGGACTCTTTGCAGACCAATAGCTGGCGGACGAATAGTCCGTCCATCGGGAAAGTTGGTCTCCACTGCATGGCGCTTCTCGTGTCTGACATCGATTTGCCACTAAAGAAGAACAACATCCTCTGCTGGCTGGTGATGCTTAGAAGTAGTGCCAGGAGATGGGCCTGAGATGAGGCAGACTCTCTCTTCACTTCGGTGTGGTTCCCCTTTTGTCTGCCTTCCTCCCGCACCCCCGGGATGACCTGATGACCGATTGGTTCGTTGAGGTGCCGGCTTTCGCGCGGGCAAAAATACTGCCTATCGGTTACATGTTTTTGGGCGGGTGGCGGTTGGTTTTCCCCACCCCTCCCCTTTGCGGCGATCGCGAAACGAGATCAGTACCGCCAAACCAGCCGCGCTGGTCAGTTATGTGCCGAAAATAGGCGAATAGAAACGTGTCCCCCCATCACCCCACATCTTCGCACTGAAATTCGCCAGAGTCGCCGCAGTCACGTCCCCGTCCACCGTTCCATATTGCCTGTATGCTGTGTGTGTGTGTCTGGTGGCGTTGGAGTACTGTGGTGCTGGTGGTGGTGGTGTGGTAGTTGTGCGTGTGGCCGCCACCCTTCCACGCATGGCCAGCGAAATATGAGCTGAGTTACGCAATCGGATGATATCGCGGCCGTCGTGTTTTCTTAGTAGGTTGGTCGTCTCAACTCCCCGCTTTTGGAGTTCGCTATCGCGCTTCCACCGGGGGTTTTCTTCTTCTTCTTCTTCTTCTTCTGTGCCAAACTTCTTTCTATCTCTTCTTCCCCCCCTCCCCAGGGTGCTTTCCATGGTACACTTATCATCCTATTGGCGGGTAACTTTTCTGTTGGTCCTAGGTAGCTTTCATTCTTCTTCGTGTCCTTCTTCTCGTCCCGTCGTGCGTCGCCAAGGGCAACAAAATTCGGCTGTTTCGGAAAAATATTGACCATTGCCCGCGAATGTGGCCCGCCGTGTACCCTCCCGCGCCCTCCCGTCGATCATTGATCGTATGTGCCACTGGATCCAGCTACACACGGACACAGACACACATGCGCAATCTCATTTTGGAGCTCGTAAAGTTGACGAGGGGAAGGGAGCCGGGGGGGGGGGGGGTGGGACTATCGCCACCACCTTTCTCTCGCGGGTCCAGATTAGCATAATGAAACACACGGCCTGGCTTCTTCTTCTTCTTCTTGCCGTTGTATTCTTCTTCGTCTTTCCCAGCATAGTCTTCTTCTTCGTCTTCTGCGATCGTACACGGCGGGCCGGCGGGCGCACGAGAGACGCCGCGGTCAATGAACCTCTTGCACGAACTTGTTTTATTTTTTTCTTCTTCGCCTACCCCTCCCCCCACCAAACCCTATCGCTGCAGCACACCACCCGCATCCACGGTTCGTCGAGACGACGGCGGTGGTGGTGGTGTTTGTGTGCGTGGATGAGTTTGGTGTGTGTGTGTGTGTGTGTGCGCCGTCCGCTTTTGACTTTTGTTTCCTCCCGTTGTTGGTTGTGTTGTTGTTGCGTCTTCGGTCGTGTCTTTCTTTCACTCGCGCCACCCGAGCGACTGGCTTACTTTCTTTTCATCGGTCGGTCCATATTTTTCGCATAAAATATCGTTCCTTTTCTTTCCTTCCATCGTTCGTTCGTGCATTTGTTGTTTCTCTTTATAATGCTTGCTTCATTACTTCAGCTGCTCCGTACTTTTTTCTCTTCCCCTCCACCGATGGGCTCATTAGATGAGTGCTGTGTGTTTGTGTTCGTTTGCGTTGCTTTCTGGGGGTTTTTTTTTTCCTGCAAACATTTCTTTATTTTGTGGCCCCGTTTTTTTTTTCTCACGTCTCCTAAAATCTTCTCAAAACCTTGTGTGTCTCCTCTTGTCACACTAATACCGCCCGACAAAAGATCCTCCCCCACGAGGGCAGCCACCCGCCGACAGGTGCGTATATGTGTATGTTGGGGTTTTCCAACAACCATCATGGCTGTCGTCTTGATCGCGGTTTTCGTCTAGATTGGGACCAAGTTTCGTGGATTGATGGATTTTCGGCCTCCGAAGAAATCATCCCGGCTTATACTTGAACTTTGCTGTCGGTAGAAGTTTGCTTCTTACGAATTAGTAGAACAGCATTATCCGTAATACAACGGATGAAGTTTGCTCTGACGAAGATCTTTGTGCTTTCGAGATTTTGCTATGGTTTCATCCTGCGCGAAATCCTTCGACCTCTCTCAGAAGGCATCAGAAGAAAGTTTGCAGAGAAAATTTGTGGCTCGGACGAAGGGAACTGTTGGTAGGCATAGGACGCGCTAAGCTTAATATTTTAACGACATTTTTTATGTTTTCATTTTCTATGCGTTCGTCCTCGCGCTTATCTCGAACGCCAGTGTGGTCGTGTGGTGTTCTTTCATCACGAGTGTTGCAATACCAATGGTGCAGCGCTTAGAGGGACTTAGAGGAGCTGGCGACGGAGGGCGGATAATGTCCCACACACCTCTCGGGGGTGCACTTTGAACCCGTGCGTGATTTTTCGTGCGTCCGCACAACCGAAAAGTAGAAGCAATCGAATGACGCAGTCCCGAAACACAGGCCGAAACGTGTTTGGCGCTACTTTCCTTCAATGATCTCTAAAAATATTCACACTTACAGCCAGAACCTTGGGGCGAGTTTTAAGCAAGTGCGCAAGTATCGAGGATCATAATACGGGGCGGGCCGGGTGTGTTGGGCAGCACGTGGGAGGAACGGTTTGTTTACTTAGTAACGTGTAAAATCAACGAAACTGTGGAGAAATCGCTAGAAGATGCATTTTATCGTTTAAGACGCCAAAGATCTTCTTCTTGGCCAAAGATCTTGCACGCGGAATCATGGATAATATGGTGCTATAAATTGAACCAGGGCTGAATAAAAACCATGCTTCCAATCTCTTTTTACCGTCAGTTATGCACTCACTTCATAAGCTTGCTAAACTAACAGTTTAGTTCGTGTAACTCAACTTAACATACGGAACGAAGAGTTTTGAATCCTTCGCATAACTGTTTTCGATTAATTTTTTGCATCATTGGATGGTTCATTGAACTGTTGAATGTTTACAAGCGTCCACATTACGTGATGGGTTTCGTTTTCTGTTTCTTGCAAGAAAAAAAAACCCACAAAAACATCATAATTATGTGCAGCTAATTAATTCACTGCGGGTCCCAGTTCGCATTTCTTTCTGTCTTTGTTGGCCAAGTAGTAAGTACGGGCATGCTGTGAAAGCTATCATTATTGCAATGGCCTGTTTTTGGGGATCTTTCTCCAATTGCAGGAAGTGGAAAGTGGTGTTACTTGCAAGACTTTCTTCCTAAGGTGTCACAAGAGTGTGCAGCACCGCTTGAAGTTATCGATGTCTCCACGAGGAATCGATCGCGCTCTAAGAGACTCCAGACGAGCTGGGATGCAGACAGCAAACCGTGTACGTATAGTTACGTAAAATGTGTACGATTGTCGCCGTGTAAGCGGCCTCTTCTCTTGTCTCTCGCCTGCAGCTGCGATGGAAATGGTGGCACCACGGGGAAGAAACCATTCCTGTGCAATGGCCTTATGCTCGCAAACAATTACGTGCGTGTGCTACAAATCCTGTGCACCTACAAGAGAGACCCGAAGACAAGGTGGTCGCGGGGCGGCAACAAAGCAAATACCCAGCCGAGGGTCGAGTGTCGTGAGATGGTCCCTGCTGCACGCAGGTGGAAAGATTCCCTTCAGGAACACACCTCAAACGCAGAAGGTGTTCGATAACGGAGTTCGGGACGCGGGTTCGGGACAGGTCGGTCAGGTCAGGTTGGGAAATCTTCTCCCTCAATACGGAAATATGGCGTGGGGGACACTCGAAGCGATAGGGAGAACGTCGTGTCTACGTGACGTACACGATCGCCGAAGGGATCCACGCTCACAGGGCCATCGTTGCTCGATCAAAAAGAAACCCCGCTACTAGAGGTCGGTCTCAACTACTGGTCCTCCGATATTGCCGTACGAGAAACCATGAGATGTTTTCGTTTCTCGTGTTTGAAGATGACGAAATACACGCCGCAGCGGAATGGCGGGAAATGGCCGAGGTTGTCTGTCTTGGCTTGGCTGGTGGTTGCTTGGTTGGTTGGTTATTGATTATGTCGTTTTGTTTGATCAAGGCCTCAAGAGTGTGTAGAGGGAGTGGCATCGGATCGTTGTTTTGAGACTCGAGGACGACAAGCCATCCTCCCCTCGAGTGTGTTGTGTTTCTCATTGGGCAACCATTTCTTCTCCCCTGGCGAAGATCTTCCAAGAGGTTCCGAGATACTTCCGAGATAGTTCTGTGCCACCTTCTACAGCAGTTAGCGGCGAGTTCTGTTAATAGCTAGGTATTAAAATAGAGCCCCAAGAATGTTGTATCAAATATCCCAGCGAATCGACGAATTCGTATATCGCCTTTTTTTCGTCATGCCGGTTTTCTTCACCCTCACGCCATGATGATGACACAAACTTGAGAGATGTTTGTTTTTTTTGCTTTGTTTTCGCGTCCTGTCAAATGTGCATCAGCCTCGCCTGAGTCTCGGTCGTTGGCTTGTTTGATTGTTTGTTTACCGTTTGCATCATTGACCTCACCTCCCCCCCTCCCACCAAACCCTCTAGCTCACTCAACCCGCGGCGGTCCGTTCACCTCGATTTTTATTGGTGGTCAGAGAGTGAGACAGAGAGAGCGAGAGAGAGAGACAGGACCACCGAAGCGGAGTGAAATCGGCCAAAGTTACCTTCATTGACGGATGACCGCCAGGCCGATTTCTTTGGTTTTTGGTAGACTTTTATTGGTTTTATTTCCATTTTATATCAACTCTCACGCTTCCAGACAACGGCGCGCTGCTGCAACTTCGGGTGGGTTTCGTTTTGGTGTACTTTTGGCTTGTCTGTGAAGTTTTAAACACCTTGACATCCTCTATCTACCGATGCTATCCTCCCCGGTCTAGTGAAGTGAAGTCGTGTCGGATCTGTCTGAGCTCCACCTTTGGAACTCGCAATCATTTTGGCTTCAACAAAAGGAAAAAGTTATACGAAACTCTTTCTAGTCTGTGAGGCAAAAAATGTATGAAAATATGGCGTGGAGTTATTACGTTTGAGATTCGAATGTATTAAATCTGTGAAATCAGTATCATTGTTTCCTATTTGACAGCTTCAGTAACTCGTGATTCTCCACTGGGATATAAAGGTATCATTTGATGTAAAATCCGTACCTTATACAAGCTACAATCTTCAAAATATCAACCATCTCGATTGTGTGTGACGCTTAAAAGTAAGCCAGCTAACTGCACGCTGCCGTACCAAGAACATCTTTGAATTTTTAAGATTCTCTATACTTCGAGTGAAGCCGATGAACCCCCTGAGGGCCCGAAGAAGGAGGAATAGCCAAAGAGAGATGCCCTCCTTTCCACCCATCCAGAAGAAACCCACGAAACCGGTTCCGGTCGGTTCTGTGCGGTTCGTGGCCGGAGTTTTTTTTTGGCACTACCGTTTTTGAAAATGGAGGGCAGAAGAACGAACCGCTAAAAAGGGACTTTGATTCCGGCACCGGCAGCGACTACTACTACTACTACTACTACTACTACTGCGGTGGCTGTGGCGTGTAAACTGCTTTATCAGCTCTAGGCTCTAGGGGACACTGCGCTGTTCGTTCGACAGTCATCTTTTTTCCGGATTGGTTATTTTCGGATGTTTCGAGCAAAACAAGATATGTGGTACATATCTACTGTTTCCCCATCCCCGTTCCCTTGCTCTCCCTGCTGATGTTGTTGTTTTTGGTAGGGCGGTGTAGCCTTTCTGGGGTGGGCGCTGTAACGAGACTTTGGGAAAATTTTCCGCAATCTTGTTTGCGTGTCTCATTTGCGTTGTG
>JAOEFI010015458.1:0-14779 GCA_034621735.1 Anopheles plumbeus | reverse complement strand
CTCTCTCTCTCTCTCTCTCTCTCTCTCTCTCTCTCTCTCTCTCTCTCTCTCTCTCTCTCTCTCTCTCTCTCTATATATATCTTTCTTGATTTCTCTCGTTCTCTTTCCCTTCGGAATACATACACAGAAAGACGTGCGTTCGAGTTTGCCAGAAATCAATGCACTGTACGATGAAAGGATGATGGCCACAGATCGTCTGTATGTTAACTTCGTCCCTTAGCTGCAGTACCGCATCCGAAGAAATGATCTGGAAGAAAACCGAATAGATAGCATGTCATCCAACAGGTGAATGTAGATGATGCCGTTCGCATCGGGTTACGCACATCCGACTTGGGCAAAACTTTTAGTGCATACTCGCGAGGACGGTCAACGTCGGGCTGCCGTTCGGTGCTGTCGGTGCGAGGCGCACTGCATTCAAAAACTCGATACACACGACCGAACGCACCATCCGCCAGGTGAACCCGGTGCTCGTACAGCGCGTCACGCCGTTCATCCACCAGAAAGCTGGGTAAAAACAGCTGTTCCGTCTGCCGGACCGGCCAACAGGTCTTCAGCAGATGTGTGGCACTGTCCTGAGTCGACTGGCGTCTCCTGAAAGAAACGTAAAGCGAACGATACCGTTTGTAGAAATGAAAGTAAGGGAATCGGCGTCAGCGCTTCTTACCGTCGACGTGATACCCGTGCCGATGGACGAACTCGGTCCGCAGCGTTTGGTCGCCGGCGTTCTCGGGAGCGCCGCGATGTGTTGGGCGGGGGAATCTCTCCTGCTCCGCGAAGCACATTAGCCACTGTCGGCAGGGTCCGGTTAAGCCAGTCGTTATGTCCAATGCGTGCTACTGTCTCATGGTACCGCAAACGAAGAAAGCGCACATGGCCGTCGTCAGCTGGCCTTGGTGGTAGCTAGAGGAGGTTGAAGAGCATAATAGCAATGAGCTAAATTGGACAAACCTCACATCACGTAATGTAGCAGGGCATTGCTCTGTATGAAAGATATGGAAATTTGGGTCGGTCAGGTGCTTCCTACAGCCCGTGCTACTTCTCAGCGACCTTTCCTGAATGCGCTCTTTTCACGCTGGAAGCTAAAATGATACGGTGCGAGAAAAAAAACTACCCTACGCAAAATAAACCCTCTTAACCAGGTTCTCGTTATCCATTTTTAATTTTACTACAAACCTGTACAACTACAACCTGTACTACTACTACAAGCTGTATATCATAGCATACCAAATACAAACCTACAATACTACAAAAACACCTAAATCTTTTGCCATGAGCTAATTACGATGAATTAAAGCTTGGGAAATCAGCGAGTTAAATATAAACAAATGGTTTCTATTTTACATTTTTAATCTTGTGTGAAAAATAAGTAGAATGGAAATTGACGTCTCCCGATTGCAACGATTCGTACTACTGCTAAGCAAGCATTGAGATGAAACAATTCTAGTTATCGCAAGGGTACCTGAAACGAAACGACCCGAGCTCCCTTCTTCCCCTGAAGTGGTTCAGTATTCCGCTCCGATATCGGTTCTACGTCCGGTTCAAACTGCCATTCGTCTTTACCGCTGGCCAAGGTTCCCACTGGCTGGTGCGATGCAGAATGCAGTTGTTGTTGCTGTCCGAAAGTTGTCGTTGGTGCAATATTGTGGTAACAGCTTATCGCAGGCCCGGTAGACCGGATACTAACGTTGCCCATACGGGCCTGACCGTCAGCGTTAGGTGGGTACGCCTCGTCGTCTCTCACCGACCGATTTGGAATACCACAGGGACGTCGAGACTTCCTCGCTGCTAAAACACAGAGATGTCCTCGTTTCCTTCAACAGCTTTGGGAGGCGAGTTGATTGCGATACTGTTAATACCACACAGCTGACAGCAGCGAGCTATAAACGACGATTCACGTTGTTGATTGCAGCTAGGATTGATGGTGCCTTTTTTTTCGTTTCTGTCGTACTCGATGAATGTTGCGTCGTTGAGTGCTAACGATCAAAACTGGCACACGCGCAGGGCGACGAGAAGGCGACCGAGGGAGTGCCGCGAACACACGTCTCGCGGAAAATAATGCTAACCAAACGGCGGCAGCAGCAGCCAGCAACAATTGTTTTTGTTTTCGTTCACATGTTTCAGCCAAACAAGCCAGAAGCTATAAATGTTTTCACAGCGCGGCACACAAAAACACACTTCGACGTGTTTTACAAAACGCTACACACGATGCACACCTACACGTACACCATCTACAACGACATCGTACATATGATCTTGATAGGTTTTTGTTCAAACGCTGTTAAATTAGCAAATTCGTTACTTCTTCACACTTCATTTCGGTGGGTAATGCAGGAAGAATAACAATGATAAACCCTGATGGAAAACAGATAAACGTGCGTGGTAGTAGGCAAACGTGAACATACCCACCATAATAGACTCACGAGTACCGTATCGGACATGAAATACGTCCTGCAACCATTGCTGGGTTGACCTTTCAGTGACAACAAATGGAAAATGGCTTGGGCATTGTCCAGGTAAAATATCGTACAAATTGTACACTTCAAAGGGATTCTCACGCACGTACTCACACACACAAAGGAAGGCACAAACAGCACATTGTCACTGGCATTCGTAACAACACTATCGAACTGCGGAAATCAATCTACCGCGATCAAGGAACCAGAAAAAAAATCAAATTTATAACAAGCCAACCATGAATTGCAACTGCCGTGTGCCTCATCTACACTTCCGGCTAATCTATATCAATGTGGGTTGCCAATTCGGTAAATAGCGAGAAATGCAGAACTCCGTTGTTTGTCGACAGAAATATATTAAGACAGCTGTTTTGCGTTATATTAGACTAGCGTGACTACACTTGAACTATAATTCTTCAAAATTAGATTCGAGTCATTATGGACAGGTGCGTATGGGTATCACTTCCAGTTTCACTTTTTCCAGCGTTGCTTTATGTTTTTGTTCTATCCATCTGATCAGCCACTACCCGTCTGGCATCCCGCTTTCACCTTCCTCTGGCTAGATTTCAAAGAAATGGCAGGTGGCGAACGAAACTACTCGATCAATCACAAAGGTACCCGTCGCAGTGCTCGAATCGGATTGTTAACGACTCCTTCGTTATTTGTCCATGTGTGCGTTCCACTTTACTACACTGCCTGCATATCTGGCTATTGTCGCTGTTCTAGCATACTCTTTCTGCAATAGAAGTAACATTTAAATGAACATTATAGGGCTTCTTTCACATGTTCATAAATCTTACCTAATTGTCAACTTCGCATAGCTCTCTCAGATCGAATTTTTAACGAATTTGCAATCCATTTTTAACGAAACCCAGTGAAGTACCAACTCAGGTTACTATAAACGACATTCGGTACTGTCAATGTTGAAAGCTGCCCTTTGACTTAAAACGCATATTTTGTTTATTTCTTGTTTCTCACTTGTTCCACTTATCCACGAGCAGAGAGTAAAACTGCTTTACGTTTTAGAAAAAAAAAACAATGTGACCACTCGTAGCAGATTCATTTGGTCAAATTACAATTTGAAATCCTCCTCTTGAATTGAATCAAAATTGTTAATTGAACCATGTCTCCCACACACCATGTCTCATGCAAAAAGTATGTTCCCGATGAAGCCACCACCATAATCGATACTATACTTTGCGAAACCAAACTGGACATGTGAGCAACGTTGCGAACATGATTGCATCAACCTTTCCTTATCCTATGGGCAAGTTATGAGCCCTATTGCAGTTGTTGCTCTGACGATTGACTTAAATTAAACCACCGTGGATAAACGTAAACCCAAAACATAGAAATTAGTAGCACAAAAGTCAATGCGGTCAGAATTTACGGCCACCACACACGGCCAACCCACAACCCGTATTGTCGACAGTAATTTAGCTAAGTAATGATTGAACATATTAATTGATTTTGGGGTACGTAACTATCATATGTTTCAAAATTGTATCGCACTCTTCTGCAACATCATTAGTGTTCTGATCCAAACCTCCAGCATCTAGCATTGTGAAGTTGAACATCGTATGAATACGAATAAATTACCACATGCATAGGTACAATTAAATTTGAAATCTTCATCATATCTTTCTCATATCAAATATAAATACAATTAATAATGATATTATTATATTGACTATAGCGTATACATATATATATATGTATATCATATATGTTCATATATATATATATACTAATATATATATTCATATCGTATCGAGTATTGATGACAATTGCAGGCAATTATCCAAATAAAATCTCCAATGCCATCAACTGACCGAAACGATTACGTTTGGCTCAACTTGTGAACGCATGCACCTTGAAAGTGTATAATAACGGTCAGTAAACTGTAATTTACTATAGAAATACCTGCAGGCAAAAGAAGAGTTAATAAAAATGGCCCGGAAATGGTTCAAACGAGCTCATCGACTCGTATCGCCACTAATTTCTTCTTCCAAAGCCTGTTTCGCATGAACGCTTCCCCTAGCAGCTAAGAATTTTACTGGTGAAGAAAGTCGTCAATCTTTAGCAATACAATCCGTGTGGAATAACAAGAAAGCGAAAGGATCCCCATGTTCGAAATGCATGTAACAACTTTAAGGCGAACTGGCATCGGTACTTTTTATCGTCTCGTTTCGATCAGCCTCCTTTTTACTCGCTTTATTTTTCTCTTCTTGCATCCTCCGATGCTACCTCATGCGTATGGGTGGGATCATTTTCCGGGGTAAATTCTATAGTGAAGCCGATGATTATACATCGCAATTTGAAAAGCAATGACCAAAGGCGCTATATTGCAATTCTAACAATTTCTTGGCTCTTCATACCACATCGCGAGGCTTCATGAACCGTGAACGTTCGAAATGGCCTAAGCTTGAAACATCGTCGCACATACTTTTCGACGTAGACTTGCTTTCCGATGAAACCATGGGCAAGTGGGATAAGTAAGATGTGAATAGTGATCCATTTTGTCATAAGCATGCAGCAACGTGTTAAAAAAGCCAACAGTTGCAAAGAGAAGTAATTTCAAATTTGCACAGTGATGCTAAAATCAAAATATTGGTTCTCGCATGCAGCGGTGTGCCGATTTTCGTGCGAATGAAACAAATCATTCAACCCTTCTAACTCCACTCACTGCATCTTAGCCCCACCTCATCCTTCTCGTCGTTACGGTTGTGGCCTAAATTGCATCGAATCAGACCTATCGTGGCACTTTAGGAGGCCACAAAATAGCGTCCGTATGTTCCAACATTCATTTGCCCAAAGTCGCCCAGTCGCCATGTTTGTTCAGCCATTCGATCCACGTATGAAAACGTTCGCCCAAGGCTGTGTGTAGTATTGAGGCAGACAGGTCAGCCAGACGACCGGGGTCAAACATATACCACCACGCACCAACGCTGACTTCATACATACTGCGTCAATTCTGTGCAGTAGCATAACTGGCAAACGCGCTACTACAGGCAACCCATCGCTGTGTGACGGTATGGGTGCCCTCGCCCTCAGCTATGTATTCAATGCCCGGCTTGACCAGCTTACCATTTGCAATTGTGCTTCCACTCTGAGTAGTATTGTGTCAACGAGCAGCAGAAGCAGCCAACTTTCAACCGAATCTAGTTTTTCACGCCCGTTAGTGTAGTTTTCTGTCTCTCAATTTTGATCCATCCTTCTTTGAATTTGTTCTTTTTCCACTTTACCTTGTGCTGCTGTAGAAAAATTTCGATTAACTTTAGCACATATTATAAGACATTTTTTCCAAAGGTGCGTTTTGTTAATTTTTTTTTATTCTGCGTTTTCTTGTGTAGTGAAGCATTTAGTGATACACGGACTTATCCGTCGTGTTTAAGCCAGCTGCAACTCGATAGCCGCATTTATCCTGCAACTTGAAGTTACCGTGTAAGATTTTATCTCCTTTTTCATTGAATTATACTTCTATCTTCGCCCTGTACGATACATTTAGCACATTTTCAGACTTATTCTCCACGAGCTCTAGAGTTTGCGCTCTGGAGCATTGTAAGATTTTTTTTATACTCCAAACTTTTTTCAGTTAAATTGGGTGTTGATTCCTTCGTTCTTTTCATTGATTTTATTTTCTTTGTACGCACAATAAATACTTGTTGAATATTGAACCATTTGTTTCCTTGGGGACTGGATAAAAATGAATGGTTGACTGGCGAGACAATGGCTTGCCTGGGAAAAGAAGAGCCGGCTTTTTGCCTGTGCACGAGTGTGAGTTTGCGCGTACCGTCAACAAAAGAAGTGACGCCATGACGTATGCAATTGCTAAAATCTATCAAAACTTGTGCAAAAGTAATTGCCAGTGCATTTCTATATACTTTTCTGTGCTGCTCGAGGCACAGAGGAGCCCATGTTTTGTTCCGATGGCGGCACCCACACACGGTGCGAAGCAGGAGCAAGAAAAGAAGGGAACACGAAAAAACGGCCGTCCCCATGTAGCGCATAGCGGATCGATGAAAAATGCCTAGAAAAGAGTTGAAAGCGAAGCGAAGAAGAATGCAACGAAGCCCCAAGAAGGGCGGCATTCGTCTCTTGAACTTCCATATTGTATTTCAACTCAATTCGCGAGTTGTTTTTTCATTCGCTTTCTCGAATGTGTTTTGTGTGTGTGGTTTTTTAGTCGCGATCAGCGCTTCTTTATGCGCCTCAGTCCGTCTTCCGCTTCGCCACAGCCCCCAGTTCCAAGAGTAAATTCGACGGAGTGTGCATACGACGAGTGAGTCATCGCGCGCTGCTCGTCATGTCTGCTGCTGCAAGCGATAGCCCGCGGGAGCGTGAGTGAGTCATGGAGCGTGCGAGCGAGCGAGAAGGGGAGCTGTGCGCTTGCTGCTGCTGCTCATGCTGCAGCACACACGGCCAACTACTGTGTTCTTATGGCGAGGATGAAACGAAACGGGTTTGCTTTGGCAAATGTTTTTCCATTTAAAACACTTGTAGCCCCTTTTTTAGAGGGAGCACACGCAACAAACGGGCCAAACACTGGCGCACGAAGAATGGGAGGAAGGGAACCGTTATCGCTGGACAAGTGTGTTGTGCTTACTGTTACAAATAAATTTCATTCAAAACGGTGCACACTTGCCGATCATTAAACCATCGTCGTCAATTCCGCTCGAGACAATGAATATATTTGCTTTACCATCGGGTGGACATCGCTTTTTATTCCGCGTTTCTCTTTATTGCCATTTGTTAAGATGTTCAGGCACACGCTGCTCTGTGTGGCTGCTGCTTGCTGGTGCGCTAATATGCATACACCCTAACGCGACGGATGCCTTCTACTGTCGTTCGACGAGTGTCTGGTAATGTTTTCTTCGAGGATGCAAATCAAATGCATTCATTTCAATTCAAAGTCACCATCGTCATCCCGATTGGTTCCGGTTTTTTTGCCCTTGTGCCTTGAATTCTTCAAGCCATTCTCCCTCATAGACTGTGCAAGAGGGTCCTAAGTAAATTCGATGGTGAACCATTCTTCGATTCTTGTCACTGTTCGCTCGCTTTCGATTGCGTCTTCTATTGATCATGTCGAGTGTCAATCAACTGCATTTACCGGCCCACGCACCATCCTACCCACCTAACCGAAACGTTTGCTTTTCCATTTGCATCCTTCCGGTGAAGCATGGAAGAAAAGAAGATGCGCCAATTGTGGACACTTTTGACACACACAGAGCAAACGGGAGTTCAGACGGGATGCACAAATGCATACGAGCGATCGGTATATATTCACACAACGCAACCAGGATCGCTGGGAGGAGCAAAAAAAGGGATGGGGAAAGGCCTACCGGACTATGACTGCTGGGAACAATATGCGTCTGGACAGCAGCACCCGTTTCCGAAGAGACGAGACGGCAAAAGCATCGGGGCAGTGTTCGCCGTTTTTATTCTTCTTCCAGATTTTTGCCACACAAACTCCTTTCCCCCCGGGCCCTCCGGGGGAGTCGCAACTACAACCATCAGTCACAGACCGTATGCTGACTAATAATCACATCACATCCACCCTTTCACCCAGCCACCGGGCACGACACATTAGTGAGTCGCGTCGGGCGACCATGTAGGGCGTTGGCCGAAGGAAAGAAAACGTGGTGAAAACCATACATACATACATACATATACATACATATACATACATACATGCATACATACATACACAAAAAAACATACATACATACAAACATACGCAACACTCATACACAATGTTTGGTGCACCGAGCCACAGGACAGACACAGCTGCTTCGAATCATCCTCCTTTCCCTTCGGTTTCAACGCTTCGATTCAACGCACGAAAACATTCGTAAAGCTAGGGAGGGGGTAAGTGGTGCGCGGGGCCAGTCGATCCATGTCTACCGCCATGCACCTGCATGTAGCCTTCCGCTGTGATTGCACACGTACCGCGAACGATTCGTCGCACACCGAGGGAATGTGACGGAAAACCATCCTACGCGATCGATGCAGGAACGAAGAAGGACGTTGCAGGGGTGAAACGACAATGAAGTTCTAGCGAATCGCTAGACTAACTTATCGCAAACCTACCCCCGGCGGGCAGAAGTGCATGCATTGTAAAGTCAGCTTTTGAAATCGAAATCCAACATCTGACACAGTGATAAAACTCAAATAAGCCATCTGGTCGGTGCTCTCGAAAGGAATTGCTTGGAAGGAATTCCATTTAAAAAAAATTTAGCACAAGAAAAAACGTGAGCTTATGTTTGCTTTCCACCGCTGTCAAACGACAGGTTCAATGACGCAGGTGGCCAAAAATCGTTGACAAACGTCACCTCCTCGTACCGGCAGATGGGACTTAGACATAGTTTTAAACATGTAACATTCTAGGTGGGTTCCTTCCTTCCTTTCTTCGTCGTTTTTGAGTTTGTATTGAAACGATGTCGTTTTTCCTGGCTATGTGTGTCGCGAGCGCCGCATACCAGTCGCCTGTGGAAATGCGCCATTGTACGAGAAATGAAAGCGAAAACGTAACCTCCGAAACGCAAATCCACACAAAGGGCGCAGTTGCACTTGATTTGCCCAGCCTAGTTTCCCTTCCCTCCTGGTCTTGTAGGAAGAGGAAGGAGGGGAGGGGTGGTGGTCTTATGTTATCGCGACCGACGAGATTACTGCCTTCTAGAGGAGGATTTTTTGTATTTTGGCAAATTTGGCTGGCCTGGTCGGCCCTCACAACCATTCCCGGAGCTCATTTTGCGACGTGGTGGCCTATAGAGATGCAAAGAGGGTATATTATCAGGAGAAGAATGTGGTAGTTTTTTTCCGTTTTTTTTAAAGGGCGCGGAAGTTTGGTTCGCGAATTAGGGTCGATTTTCATGGGCATATGCGATTTTTATGGGCATTATGTGACGGCGGAGGTGAGCGGAATTGGAATGTACAAATTTGTTTTTGGTAGGTTTTGTTGTTGTTGTTTGTCTGCGTTCGAGCCCATCAGAAGGTAAAAGAAATACTTAAACCCACAGATTGGATTGGCCAGTGTGGGAGCGGTAATGTAGGCCCAAGTGGACCTTGTTTGGGGAGGAAAACACGATGATCTATAGCATATCTGAGTGTGACTCTGCTGGCATGGTTCTGCTAGCGTACTATATATCTGGCTGGCTTAGCTTCATCATCATGTAATGAAGCATTCGATTTAACAGACTGCTCCTTCTTTCTGCCTTCCTCCTGGCGCCATTAATGCCTATAACTCATAGTTCCGAAACGCGCCAGTACGAGTAGTTGCCGCGCCTACTGTGCATGATGATGGTGTGTGCAGCAGCTAGAGAGCATCAAGCCCGCTACAAGAAGACTGCTACCAGATAGACCTGTTGACTTCTGTGTGGTGGTACCTCCTTCTCGGCTGGCCACATGCTTCCTTAATGTTCTACGTAGAACTACGTAGAGCCACCCCCTTCCCCCACCCATATTTCGTTGTGCGAATAAAAGTGGGAATTAAATAATATGAAATAACATAAAAGATCGCACTTCGAAACATGATTGCGGCTCGATCCGTGATGGAACGTGCGGGGGGGCTGAGGGCATGGGTGGTGGTCCGGGGGCACATGGATGAAGTTGGTGTAGCGGGGTTTGATTCTACGCCAGCGTTGTGCTTCTTGCGCAGCCAACCAATTCGTTCCCTCGTTTCTCCTACTTCTCCTTCGTAGATAGTTGCTCGCGTGGAGTTCACTATTCCACACGCACCGGTAGAACATCCAAGCGTTTCGCGAAAGCAACCGCACTTTCTCGAGCAGATACTGCACTAGAGTTCTGATTCTGCACCACGTGTTCCGTTTCCCGAGTGATGATGAGTCACACAGCGTATCTGGTGTTTTCGGTTCTCTGGTGGCCCCGAGGCTGTCGCTGTGGCGAGGGGGGCGTACGAGCGTGTGAATATTCGGTCCACCCATCCGTCCATTCCAGTCGCCTGTTCTGGTTCGATTCGCATCAATTAGGTGGTGGAAAAGAGAAAAAAAAGAAGAGCGGAAGGAGGAAGATGCAGAAGAAAACCCGAGGCAGGGGGAGGGACAGAACGAACGTGCTAGAGAAGCATTAGGTCTTTCAAGCGTGCGTGTACCGATGATTATTATTCAGCATCCATTACTTCTCCCCCATTTTCTTAGCAGTTCGCGATCGGAAACTTCCTTTTTCCTTTGCTTCCTTTACGGACATTCTTACCGACCGAAATGCACTGCTGCTGCAGTAGTGGGAGTAGAACGGGTGCTTCCAAGAAACTGGAGACAGGGTCCGGGAACTGGAAGCAACCAACCAACACCCCATTGCTGATCCTCACCAACCACACGCCCAAAGTCGAATAACTTCTCGAATTCATTAGAAATGCCCATTTTTGATTGCCACTTGCTGCTGCTGCTGGCACTGCTCTGTTGGCAGATTGCTTCGCCACTTCCATGACGGGGGGTTGCCGTTTCGTTCCGTTCCGCTCCATACACTTGTTACAAACCTTTCGGCGCCTCTGCGCCTCGCGTTCCGTTCTTTGGAGGAATAATTTTAGAGAATCCCCTGGCATGCTCTACGGCTGCAGTGAACCCGGCTACATATAGTTCCGGAACATTTAGGGAGAAGAATAAGAAATGCATATCGGGCGATAGAGGAAAAGGTACCCGGTACCTTTTCAGGGTGCACTGTCTGCACTCTTACTGCAGAATACCAGAGTAGTCGTCGGATGGGTCACACGAGAGCAATCGCCTAATTAGCAGCCTTTCGCAGCTCTCTCTCTCTCTCTCTCTCTCTCTCTCTCTTTTTCTTTCTTTCTCCTTCCCCCCTTCTTTCTTTCTCTTTCTTTCTCTATCTCTCTCTCTCTCTCCAATGCACCAATTCGCCACCAATTAACGAGTGATGCAGTCTATGATGCCAGCTGTCGAATGGATCTAGAAGGGGCTGCATTGATTTACCACCACCAATCCCCAAATTCAGGCGAAAAGGACTCGTTTTCATTCTTTAGGTGCCATTCGCACCTTTCTCCGAAACAGATGTGACATTGCGTCCCCGAATACACACACACACACACACACAAACCCTGAAACAGACCGTAAAACCGGAAAATTGGGGTCAACGTCGTACCATTGACGAGCAGGGCAAAAGGCAGGGCCGTGTGCAGAACAGCGGGCGAAGGGTGGAGAGAGGTCAGTTTGATTCCGTGTCCAATAAAAATTGTTTTTTGTGTGCTTTTCGTTTGCTTCACGGTTCGCCGCTTCGGAAACTACTTAGCAGTCAAATATATAAGTACACGTAAGTGTGTGCTGTGCCCGATTCCCGTTAGCCTTTTCGCTGCGTTGTCAGTCGGGGTGTGTGCTGCTGCTGACTGGGACTTGCACCTGTCCATGAGCTGCCCATGAGGTGCAGAGACGACGGACCGATACCATAGCACAATGGACACCAGGCGGGATAAAATTCAAAAATACAATTTCAGATTTAAGGAAAAAATTAACTACACCTTTGAACTGAGAAGAAGCCGAAAATTTATAGGAATTTATATGGCTTAGCCAAAGTGAAAAATTCGTTAACAAATTTCCTTTTTTTAATTTTTTTGTGTCAATTTTGAACTCGAATTTCTCAAAAAGTATTCATCTAATTTCCACATTTTATACCAGTTTGGAATGCTTATTTGATATTCTTTGTGTTTTGGTGCTCGAACCTCGAAAAAAAAATTAGCTTGTTGGAAAAATTATCAATTATATCGAAAAGCAACATGAACAATTTATGCATATTTAAAATTTGAGATCTCGCCATTAAGAAAATCCGTCGAGATTCGGTTTCTAATGCACCATATTTAGAAGTACAATTCATGTTCTTTCATTTAACCAAAAATCAACTGCTACTTTTATGCACTTTGGGTGATATTCAATTTCTAGTGTGCGTCACTAGTTGTTATGGTACGAACCCGCTTTATACCGCATAGGCGTCTGATCTAATGAAACGGTGGTTAAAGGTTGAAATAGTTGTGCCATCATTATCTGAAGTCTTCAATGGGTATATATAATACCGTCATAATTCGGATGTTACAAAAAAGTGGATAAATGTTTAAAAAACCTTCGGAATTGGCAAAGCTTGTAATAGGTGATGAAACACACCCTAATGTGAAATGATGTAAAATAAAATGATTAAAAGGGAGAAAGTCAGCTTCAGGTAGTTTTAACGGCCTTAATAAAGATCGAATTTATTCTTCTCTCTATTGCGTATACTAACATCTGTTCTATGCAGGAATTTTTCCTGTCGCAATGTGCATCATCTGTTTTGGTTGTTTAAAGCCATATAGGCCTTCAAGGGAAATGCTAAAGACTTGGGTAACGAACTAAACATGAAAGGTTGTTCTAATTAAAGCTCCGAAGAAAATTGGAGTGCGACATTAGTCAAGAATCAACAATTTGAAGGATAAATTCATGCGAGGACTTCATTGGTCAGATCCGTACATCACTTCAATTGCAATCGGAAAACGGATGCAAGCAAAGCAAAAACAACGTGTCCGGATGTGGTTAAAACATTTCTTGCCAACAACCATATTCCAGAAAATGTAAACAATGCTAACATAGATACTGATTCGAATCCAGATAGTATGCAATTGAATTCTGAAGCAGAATCATAGGATCTGGAGATGATGCCCTTAAGCACAAGCCTTAAGTGACAAGATCGTGGCTATTATAAGATTACCCAAGGGTAATTGATGCTTCCTCAACAATCGCGACCTCAGTGTCAATGAAAATCTATGGACAGATGGGAAAAGGGCATCACAACGGCCTCTAATCTCACGCTGCTTGACAAATGACAATATTGAAGAAACATGGCAGAGAATTGACCCGGATAAAAAAAAATTGAAAGAATGCCAAACCGATTAATATCACCTACAGAAGCCAACAGAAACAATTTTTGTTTTTTAATCTAATAATTAATAATCTTGATCACCAATGAAAAAATGGCGAAAACATCTAGGGTCGCACATTTAGTGCACAGCTAAAAATATGGCCTTTTTCTACGTTAGGCGGTGTATTTGGCTCTTGTTAATCGATTCAGTTTTTTTGTTTTTGCATTGTCAGAAGATAGATGAAGAAACTTGGGCGATTAGATTATAGATAAATCGTTGCGCGAGCGAAATAAACGAGCACAAAGTCAGACGAACGCCAGATTTTTCACTGTTCCCCACACATTGCAGAACACTGTAGTCAATACAATAGAAAAACACCATTAACGAGGGTGCAACTGCGTCATCTGGTAGGAATACCATGAAATACTTCTATTGTACCTTCTATTGTTGTAACACATCGATTTAAACCAAACTGTTTAACTGTTTTATTAACTGTTTCAAACAGTTAAAATCCAAGTTTACGAAACATTTGATTTTCATCCCGGCATTTGTATGGACGGTGTCCATTGTGTATAGGGGTGACATCCCACAGTCAGGCAAAAGCTTCAGAGGTGGGATCTTCCTGGTCGCAATTGTTGTACCCTTTGGCGCTTCACACCACCGACAGACGTTGTTCAACTGAAGCTACCACGTGATGCTGGAAAGTTGAAAGGCTTAAAACTCCCAGGCAAGACTTGTAGGTCACGCGAGCTGACAACGTTCCACCCGGACACCGCGTTCGTTTGATGAGTCTGTATTTCATTCATTAATCAAAAAATAAAACAAAAAACGGGCAAAAAGCAGTTGGCGAAAATAAAAAGGAAACAAAAATAAACGAACCATTAGCGCCCCGTGTCGAGGCTCGTGTCAATCCGCGCTGTGGGAACCTTTAGGTACGCGAGACCACACCAGACATATGGCTTTCCGCGGACAGCTTGTGTGTTGTGCCAGGTAGTGCCCCGAAATGGGCAAACGACTACAACAGCAACAACAAGTTGCCGCCCGAGAGATGGCCGCCGTACCACCGTCACCGCATGGGAACAAGCAGGCCACCCACCACCGGTCAAAAATGGAGGCAATAATGCAAAAAATAAAGTTTCGACCTCCTGGGTCGACCAGATGAGAGACGCAGAGGGCGGGGAGGATGTGCATTTGTAGCCACTGCAGTTGTAGCCAAAGGAGGAGAGACTTGTCGAACCATAGTCGGAGATGATGACCATAAATGGCATAAATCAGAGGAAAAAAGCGGTCGCACGCCTTTGCTGTGCGTGCCGTTTGCCGTGCGCAACACCACTGGGTTCACGCGTGCGCGAGTGAGTGTGTGCGGCCGCGACCGCCATCCTGTTTTTCCATGCTCGTGTCATCGCTGCTGCTGCTTCGCGCAAGGGGGCGCGCTTGGCAACGACGTTTTCGGGTGGGTGAAGGTAACACAAAC
>JAOEFI010015457.1:0-14838 GCA_034621735.1 Anopheles plumbeus | reverse complement strand
GGGGGGGGGTGAGGGATTTGTTCGCCGGTACCGACGCCATGATGTTCAGCTGCTGTGCACGTCGACTCTCTAGGTTGGTGCTGATAAGACCCTACAGTGGCTCACGCGTTCATCAAACCCGCGCGACAGCAGCAGCTGACCTCCTACTCGAACCCCAACGTACACGCTCTCAGCTCCACGGGGGGGAGGGGAGTGGGGAGAAAAATACTGTAGTTGGGGGCGGGAGGGCGCGGCGAAACAAGGCGAAGATCAACACAACAACACAGAAAACCCCCCAGGCACCGGCAACCGCAAACCCCAAACAAAACAAAAACTGCGCCTAAGCGCCGCCTTTGATGGTTGGCGGCTCCTCGACATTTGATTGCCGCCGAACTGCCGAACTGTCAAAGCTAAAGTAAACTCCCCCCCCCCACCGACCGGGTTCCCGCGCCGAAGTCCGCCGAACACCCACCGATCTCAGAAGAGGGTCACGTCAGATGCCTGAAGGTTACTCTGGTTTTTGCCGTGCGCGTCCCGCCAGTGTGGTGTGGTTGATAACTAGGGAGGTATTTTTGTTAGGTTAACAGAAGGCGTATACATATTCCAATGAGTATTCCAACATCTCGCCCGCTTCGAAAGCAGCAGATCGGGTCTCCGTTTCATCTTCGGCTTGTCGAGAGCGGATGACTGTCGTATACGTGCGAAGACCTTGAGCCCATACACACACACACACACACGACACCTGACAGATGAGTCGGCAATCATTAAGGCGTCACCTGATGTGCAACACTGTTTGTGTAGGCATTGTTTGATGCATGAAAAAGCACGCGATCGATCTGGTGTGAATGTGTCATCCCGGACATAGGAGTCCCAGTACATACTGTCACAAAGGGAACAAAGTTTTGCTAGAATGCGTTACATACTATTACCGCTCGGAAATCGCACAACGAACCTATCGGCAACGCTGACCTGTCGGCCAATCGTCTCGTAAGCAATCTGTTCTAGGAACTCGGTCCATTAACTGCATGATTGTATTAGACTTGTAATGTCCTTTTGTGTTATTCATAATCATCTAACAATTACAAACAATTTCGGTGATATCGTTTCAAACCTTCTTCATGCAGCTTTAGGGCTGAAAATGTTTAACATTGCATTTCCTTTTGTCGCCTTAGTAATGATTATTTATTTAAATGTTGCTTCTTCCATACCTAATGTGCACCTGCCGAATATTATGCCCGACCCCACTTTCCGGCAAACGGAACGGAAAGCGGAACCGGCAAACCAAATCAAGCCAGGCAGATGTCTGGCGATCCAATTATGCTGCATGTTCAGACATCTCAGGCGGCCACTTCCGTTCCGATGCACGGATAATTGGCTCCCAAAAACAGGAAGCACGAGAAGGCACAGCCGGACGAACAACATTTGCTCAACTGTGTGTACGGCTAATCGATCTGCATAAATATGGATGATTTTCCACTTGGAAACAAAAACCACCAAGGTTCCTGCTTTTTGCTTGTGCTTTATTTAAATACTTATTTGCATGTATTCCGTATTTGTCGTAAAGCCATCGATGATGAAGGGGCAAGACTATTCATGACCTTTTTCAAGCAGATTCGATAGTCGCCATTTTGTAATCCCATTTTATCGAGAAAAATCCTTTGTAAACAAATTACAATACAATCATTGAAGATTTGACTTTCAAGGACTTGAATTAATTTGATGATAGCAACTCCTTTGGTGTCATAAACATATTACACACACACACACAATACGAAATATATGTATTATTAAACTGTACCTTCAATTGAAAACTAACAACACTTTGGATGGCAACAAACAAAGGCTCCATACTAACTACTTCAAGCCACATCCGAGCTTCCCTCGCCGAGCGCCAGGAATGACATTTCCGAGTCGATGATTAATTCCGTCAGTCGTGGGAAAAAGCGCACCAGCAACCTGTTTGACCATTTTCCCTATCCGGCCCCCCCCACCCCCCTTCCTCCGCTCCCTGCCTACTTATCTCACCCGTTTTCGGCGCCCACGGGTGACCACCATCAGGCCACGGGATCGGACGCTCCTTATGAACCGTAAATTTGTTAGTATCAAAAAGAGAAGTGAGAAAAAAAATACACAAACGTCGGAACAGTCCGGAGGAAAGCAAAAAAAAATGCTGTGGGCTGTGAACAAAGGTATGTGTAATAAAAAAAAAAAACACGGCCAACACTTTTTTCTTCTTCATCTGCTGCTGCTGGCCACACAACGGGCGTCATCTATTCGCGGGGCTAAGTCTTCGGGCTAAGTGACGGAAGAAGAAGAGGCGAAAAGGTAAAAAAAACAGGCTGGAGAGGAAAGGAAAGGCATCGGTGGAGGAGAGGAAAGAAACATTAGCCGCGGACAGCGATTTGAGCAAAGCCACCTGAAGCCAAGTCAAGACTGCGAACCTGAACCGGCGAACCACCAACCACCGCACGGAATCGTCTCCGGCGAAAACAATCAAAAAGAATCGTTTATGCAAAACGGAAAAATAAAACAACGGCGCACAACAAACTCCCAAACACTCGCCCAAACGACGGGTTTGGTCTAAGACGAAAAAAACAAGCACCATTCACAAAGCCGTACGCACACGGGGACTCGTTCGCTTGTCCGGAGTCCAGGAGTCGCAATCGGAATGCTCCTTTTAGTGATGAATGAAATATGATACTTGAAATGCTCTCCCCCTCTCGCCATGGCTCTCCCCTCCCTCCTGCAGCCCAAGTGTCGTGAGTTGGTTGGAATGTTTTTTTCTTTTGCTTCCTTTTTGTTTCTTCCTCCATATATTTATTCATTCTATCGAGCCATTTTCTCCGGACCTTACGTTACTCCAAACTCCGCTCGTCCTCACGACAGCAGAGTTAGTTGAAAAAATCGAAATCAATCACCTTCCGTCGCCCCCGGCTCTACTCCCCCCTCCGTCGCTTGCGTCATGGGGGCGCATCATCGGTGGCCACATCGGCCGGAACGCCACCACGACGCCAAAAAACCCACTTGACATTCACAGTTTTAAATTTATGTCCGAACGAAACAACTATACGCGCCATCAGACGCCGGATCGGATCCGCTAGGAGGATGCGACGAAAGAAGCAAGAGAAAAAGACGAAGCAGACAGGTTCGTCCTTTTGGGGATGAAGGAAGGAAGGAAGGAAGTTACTGCGCATGCACCTCGGCGTATTAAGGCTGAAGCTCTCGGCGCAAGACGCAGCCTGTACAGGTGCGTGTTTTTGGATGATGGATTCGCTTCTCTTCTTCACTATCATCTCTAATGCATTAGCGACATTGATAATCTCGAATGAATGAATGTCCGGAATAATACCTACACGCGCGTGCCTCATGATGACGGAGGACGAGACAAAGGTAGAAGAAGGCTGCGACTATCCGTTGGGGACTATAAAGGTGGTTCGGTTAAAACACCTGAACCGATAGCACAGTAGGGACTTGCTAAACTAAAAGACGGGCTAATAAAAAAAAGGGGAAGATTACAAAGTATCGAGAATAGCTTAGGAATGACAGATTAAAAATGAAAACCCTCCAGAAACATAACCTCACTACATACTGTGGAATTGTTTCCACTTACTTATTTTTAGTTCCACTATCGTTAGTAATCTAAACGCCGCCACACACCGTACACAGCGCCGCCAGAGAGTATTACAAACACTCACTTGCATTCCTATAAAAAGAAAAACGAAGGAACCACATAGCCGACTGGCAAGAATCGACAAACAAACCTCTTGAGTTTCGTAAATGCAAACAGTACAGAATAGTCCACCAGGGACAAGTTATTTGCTGCCGGACGACATTTGACAAACAAATGCTTCAATCGAGTTCATGAGTCAGATTCTTTGATAAACACGGGGCGAGCCTCTTCAGCTTCGGCAAAACAAAGATCGGGAGGTCAGAGCAAAATGCGAACTTACTGAAATGGAATTTCACCGATGGCTGTCACCATTTTTTGGCTTCATTTTTCTACTTCAAGCTAATTATGTCAGCTAAAGAATAGGCCGCGTTTATAATAGCAACTTGGAAGTTATTAAAAACTTATGGATAAAAGTTAGGTACAAATGAAAAAGGCTGTTCGTTTTATATTCTGCTTTATTTATGTAACCCGTTGTAACGGTTACATAACTGGTTACAATGGATTGAGGCGAACTAGAACAGCTACTGAGAAGAACTAATTCATTTGAAAAAACACTTAACATTACTAAACTCACTTACTTACCAAACGAATAAAACATCAAATTCTGATCGAAGAAAATGTGACGCCAAAGACTTCGGAAGGTCAAAGCTTGTTGCTAGATCCATGATGATGCGTCCGTGAGTCACCCACTGTAACCCGAGATCGTGATTTTTTAACCTCCAGCGAGCATCGGCGGGCCACTTGATTCGGCACTTTATTGCCATACCCTCCGAATGTGGTGATTGAAATTGATAGAAGAACTGTTTGTGTTTGTGTGTGTGTTTGTATAGCCAGCCAGCGATACGATAGAAGTAGGATCTGTTGAATGTTTATGATTCCTTTTTTTTTTTTTTGTTAATAGTTTTTCTTGCGATAAGTTTGCGTCCAATGATGCTTCACGCATGTCACGCCAAAGTCGCAACAAAATATACATACAGTTTTATGACCCACCCTGGGGGACGCGCGATTTCCACATTCCGCACAGCGATTCATTCAACAGATGACAAATCTAACACTGCAGCACTGTGCAACAATGAAGTTCTTTCATACAGCCCGTTTTTTGTGTGCCTAACTTTTATGGAACCGCAGGATTTGATCTTCAGGATTCGCTACCGGCGTCAGCGTTCGGTAGCATCATCATCAAGTTCTCCGCGTGTTGAAAAATGCAAATTCAATAAAACCACCTGCCATTTACGGCAGCTTCTGGCTCTCGGCCAAGTGTTTCGGCGTGACTGGTTGGAGGGCCACAAATTGACTCCTAATAGGTGGTGGTGTTTTTGCGAATTCGCCAGAATGCAAATTTATAAACGGTGGGTTTTTGTTTTTTGGCGATATTTTTTTTTCCCGACCTCTAACCAAACCGTTAAGCGGAATTCAAGGAATTTTTTATTAATGTTACAGCGTAGTGTATTTTTATTCCACATTTCAGCCCTTAGAGCTTTGATTCCATGTCATGCTCATATAGTACACTTTTGGAAGTCTTAAACTGGCTGGACACAGAGGTATCCTTGGCTTTTACACAAACGAGTCCAGATACATCAGACAGACATCAGACTTTATATTAGAATCAGGTCAGGGTCAGTCAACTACATATGTCGGGAAAAGCTCATAAAGGGTTAGCAAACAATGATTTCTGATAAAAGACATATGATTGAATTTGAGTAAGCTCAGAAAATAACTTACCTCCACTTGGACATGGACAGTTCAACAATCGCTCCACCGCACAAGCGACTACTAATTTGAACCCATTCATCAAAAGTAAAGCCGTTTGACACTTACAGTGGATATAAGTCAAGCATGTGGAACGCATTCCACTGGAGATCTAAGAGAGCAAGAACTCAGCGTCCAGCTTGCAAGTGTTCCAGTGTCGAGCGCGGTCAACATGTGGCTAAAACTTCATTCCCAGAAACCCCGCTGTAGAGTCCGGTGGGTACCGGTGCAAAATTGAATTCCGTTCCTAGGGACTCCCCTTGAACCGGCCCCCGAATGTAATGAACTATCACACTCCGGGGGCCCCGAACCTGATCCCGGGATGGTGGTGAATCGCCAATTCTCGGAAAGCCCAAAAAGCTAGTACGCCAGGCAACGCTGGTGTGACCATAGGCGACACTGATTGCACTGAGTGCAGTGGGTTGCATAATACGCCTGGCGCGGGCCCAACTTTGCAGGCGGAACGTGTGCAACGGCACAGTCCAGAACGGGTCGTCGCGCCAGCCGACGTCGAATCATATTTGCAGCATGGTCACGTGGCTCAACTATGCAACGGCGTGCCGGCTATAGGACTATAGGCGGCGCAATCGTGTTCCTATCGGTTCGGTGTGCGTCCACCCCGAGGCGTCCGCCGGTTTGTTGGCGAGACACGTCCCGCTCGAACCTCTAGGCAATAGATGCTAATAACAATTGGCGATGGCCGACTGGCGGGCCTGCAATGCACTGGAAAACAAAAAAAAAAAACAAACTGAGACATGCATAATTCCAGCCAGATAGTCGGAGACAGGGAACAGGGACAGCGACCTGCCCATCATCAATTTAAGGGCAGTCGACTAAACCAGACACGCGGGGTGCGCGATAGGGCCAACCGGCCCAACCCGGCACGCAACCCCCTGCACTAGCGCTACTAATCCACGCCTCGACCCACCATGGCCCACTCGCCCCAGTCGACGACTCGAACTGTCAATCTCGCGAAACGGGCGACGGGCGTTTGTTGCGGGATTTATTGTTTGTTTTCGTCTATCTGCCATCCCTTTCCGGATGACAGCGCGTTGACGCTCGCCTTCGGATGTCTGGCTGCTCCGTTTCCGTTACTACCGGACGGTAAGGGCAGTGAGGCCGCCGACTACACCGCAGATGAAGACGCGGGCTACTACCGGATGGCTTGCACAATGATGGCTAGCCGCCCAATTGTTTACACTCGGCCCACTCCCAGGCCATCCCGCTTCGCCGTCTATGCTTGAACGTCTAGGGAGTTTCCGTGGATTGTTATGCATTTTTAAAACGCGCACCCAAGGGGGTGGGTTACACGTGTAACCATAAACATACATTCAAATACAGTAGAAGCAGGATAGAGACAACTTGGTTAAAGAAAACCCATAATGAAGGGAATAAACGCCAGGTCCCGTTTCTTCAGTGGTATATTTTATTCAGAATCTCCAATAATAAAGAATGTATTTTACAACTTGAAATTTACGGATACTGAACGTAATGAATAAATTTTTTTTTTTTAACTTTACTACCTGTAAAGCCTACCTGTACCCGATTCCATCGCTCGTATATTTATTAGACATTAGTCCGATGGACGTTACTAACTAAATGAATCAGTATTTTATTATTTCTTTTCTCGTAGCTATTAAAAATAATGTCATTTTGTAATTTTTATATAACCATCTATAAAATAATACAGGATTGGCAGATATGAACACTGTCAGAATAGGAAAAAATCATTACATAATCGTAGGAAACAGTTGCTCCATTCAACTCCACTTTGTTATGGTGTAACTGTGATAACTTATTAACGTAATAAATTAATTAAACTCATTTATGGTTTGTTTCCGAAGGTGTATTCTCAAAACTTTATAGAAACGAACGACGAAATTGAATTTGACTCCAATTAAAAGAAAACGTAAATACCCCTTTTAGGACTCATATTTCAATTTTGTTTACGCAAATACTTTTCCCCCTCAAACACCACCCTTATGCTTCGTCCAACTCCTCGTCGTGGTGTCAGACATTTGCATGCGCCGTTGGTGTGATTGATGTCATTTATAATATCATAGTTGCTCTCTACACCCAGAGGACAGAGACCCCGATTGTGCATGGTGCCACACTTTTTGGAATGTTCCCTCCCTCTCTCTCTCTCTCTATCTCTCTTTCTCTCTCTCTCTCTCTCTCTCTTTCGCTTTCCTAGTGCCTCTGGTTTTTGGCAACGATTAAGCTTCACGTACCACCTGCAAGTGGTGGTGCGCGAAAAATGGAACCCCGCGCGAAGGTCGGATTGCAGTTTCGGTTTCGAGTGCAGATCAGAGTGCACATTCTCGGGTTTGCGCAGTTTAGAAATATGCGCTAGCAACGCCGGCACAATATGCGAACCTGCACCGGGTGGGCCACCTGGACTTGGAGCGAGGCGTAGTCGTAGCGGGCGTCACCTCGTTCATAACGGTAATCAATTAGGTGGCCGACCGATCGCTGACCGCGGGACCATGGGACCATGCCACACTACCTGCACTACGGCAGAGGCCGTTATGGCGAAACCGGAGCCAGCCGCCCGGTGGACCACCACCGCCGGATCCGTTTAGAGCCGGTACTTGACTTGACGGGCCAACGTCATGGGGCCCGAGTCCGCGCGGTGACGGCCTGCTGCTGCTGTTGCTGCTGCTGCTGGCGAAACAAGGAGCCAGCCGATAATGAAAGGCACTCAATCAAAATGGCGCTATAGTAACAGTAGCGAGCGCGGTAGCGCGGTACTTCGCTCCAACATACGGCCACTCTTCGACCGGATGGTGTGTGTACGGGGACGTCCGCAGAATCACTCGGGGGGACGGAGAACTGCGGAGTGCACTCGACGAAGCACATCGCGTGGACCGGGGTGGTTGGCAAAACTTGTCTTCCCAACTTCACTTGCACATCTCGTGACTCCCTTTCCCTCTCTCTCTCTCTCTCTCTCTCTCTCTCTCTCTCTCTCTATCTCTCTCTCTCTCTCCTTCTCCCGCATTCTCACTCACTGTCTCTCTTCTTCTCTCGACCAGTACCACAAAGTTGCCGCGCGTGTTGTTGTTGTTGCCGCACTCTTGTCGGGGGCCCACCACACCACTCGATCGAGGTAATGAAAGGCCCGCGGGCAATCTTTTCACTTTATCGACATCACCACCGTGCAGAACTTCCAAACGGCACCCTGCCTGAGACCTGCGGTACAACTACCTCCGGACCATCGTCTCGTTTTAGGGTGGCTGGAGTTCCCCGGGTGTCAACCCAGGTTTTCCGAGGAGTCGGCGGGAGAACCCGGTATGCGTCAAGACAGGTGACAGGGAAAGATTTACGAGATCGTAACAAAATGTGGATCAATACGCGAAATGTAATATATACTAGAGATAATTGGGAAGTTATCAAAGAGAGAAGAAGGGATCCACATGATTCCATGTTAATTAACTTAAGTTTCGCGAAAAAACTAATATCCCCTGCAACTTCTTTTCTAGCTCTTATTTGAATTAGTTAGGAGTAATTTGAGATTTGGACATTGATTTGAAGTTGTTGAAGTTTAAGTCGATGTAAACAAAACATGGATTCTATGGAATGTGAATACATCTAATGAACGTATTGCAATGACCGTAATACAATGACCTAAACAATGCAGCATCGCCATGGGAGCGATTAGGTGAGGTCACGTCCAACTCAAACAATCACACCTCGCGCAGGGCTACAGTTTCCATTCATACATTTCCCAGTTCTATCGAGCAGTTCCATCCGCCATTCCGTGGTCCGATCGATAAAAAAACACAACAAGTCGCCTACTGCAATGTTATTTAATGGATGGAGCCTAACTCATCACAACAGCCGGTTGAACATTCACAACATCGTACGATTGTCGGTGGCGGAACCTGTTCCGGGACAGAGCACTCCCGTCCTGTAGAGTCAACCCCACCTATTCGAAAAACAGCTACACGTTTCACGGCATGTCGAAGCTCCCACAATTCGCCCGAATTCCGGAGATCAAATAATTGCACAGATGAGTTGACGTCGCGAGTGTTCGCCGGCCCTGAATGGATCCCGTGGCGTCCTGAAGTCCTAGTTCGCTGGCACGTGCCGAAAGTCGGAACGAACTACTGTGGGGAAATATGTATGTCATACAGATGGATGGCCGTCGCGGAACAGTTTTCGTGTACTACCGTCAACCACCTCGACCCTGCCAGTTGTGCACACAGCCTAAATTCCTAGAAGCTGGTACCAGCCTGTTCTACAACCGGGTAGGCTATGGCGCCTGGATTCGGCGGCAGGAAAAAATTTGAACGGTTCCTGGAACTGCACATCACCGAAAGCTGTGACAACAATTCCCGTTCGTTTGTGCGTATGCAACGGGAGAGGAAAATAGAGGGACAAGAAATAGGAAGATTTGTTAGTAAATTCAGGTACATTCCAGCAGCTTTTCGCACCAATCCCTCGGAGAAGTCACTGTAGCCAACGTCATTGGATGGAATGAGCACAGGGTTTTACTTTATATAAAATAACCAATTTTTTTTTTTTTTGAGGTTCTCAACAGATTAGGAATCGGCAGAAAAATTCAAACATCAGGCATGACGGTTTATAGCATCCAACACCAGAAGAAACTAGTACGGAAAAGTCTTGCGACGAATTTTCACAGTGATTTCACTAATAGTCCAGCCCATCAGGGAATCATTATCGGTCCAAAGGATAATGATCAACATCGTAATGATCGTCATCAAACACCTTGTCCACGACTCATCATAGAATATCATAATCTTCTATGATTAAAACTGATTAATTTGACCACAGGTTATGTTCCGAGTTTAGCACTCTTACTTCTGCTGCGAATGGCGCTGGAAACGTCCCTCCTCCTTTGCGGTACGTCCACGTTGGACAAAAAAAAACCTTCCGCAGTTAATGGGCAATATAAATCAAAATATCTTAACAACGGCGAAATAAAAAAATGTGTGCCAGAAATGGCGGGGTGGTGGGGGTGGTGCTGATGAAGTGGCACAAATGGGGAAAGATAATTTCCTCCCCGCACCGTAGAAAAGGGCTCGTTTTTCTGGTCCATTTCCACCGAGCGCGGTATCAATCAAATATGGCGACGCTGGAATGTGCCAGCGCCAAACTTGAGCCCGAGTTGAGTTGGCCCTGCGCCGGCCAAACTCCGACGTACTCCGACCGGAGTTCCTATAACAGAGAGAAGGGAAGGGATTAGGGTAGTGGGGAGGGTAGTGGGGTGCTTGGGGGACAAATAAATGCACAAATAAATAAAGAAAAATCAACCACAATTCGATGTGGATGTGGCTTGGCGAAAGGAAACTGGGACTGGGAGAAGAAAATAAATAAATAAATAACCTCAACGGAATGTAAAGTTCTTGAGTCTGCGCGCGCGCATACCTTCGGCGTCCCATTCGCTCCCTATCTCTCTCTCTCGCGCGCTTTGTGGTTCGCATCGGCAAGAGTTGTTGGTATTTCCGAACACGAAAAACCAAACCAAAAAAAAAAAAAAGAAAAGTAGAAAGAAAAGCGAAACAATAAACGAAGCCCGCGATGGAGTTCCAAAGCCGCGTAGTTAGCCACTTTGCGGATCCAGCACTATATAAGCCCCGTGTAAACGTGCGATCATCCCTCGCCCCACACTGGTATGCATGCCCCCATGGCCAAATTCTTCCAAAGTCCATGGGGTGCCCAGTCGGTGCTAGGGGGGCATTTTGGAAGGGAAGAAAAGGCCGCACTAAAAAAGGCTCCAGGCGGCCACCGCGGATCTTAGGACGACTGGCAGGCAGGAGAAGGAAGAAAAAAAAAACGCCAGAAAGTCAGCCAAAAGGGAGCCGAAAATTGTCCGAAAAAATAAGACTTACAGTTAAGGGCGTTGGTTTCCCGCCCGACCGACCTTTTCCTTATTCTGTTCGGATGGGTGATATTCCTTTCTTCTTCTCGCCTTCTCTTTATTCGCGACAGGCAACAAGGCGGCTTGAGAAAAGTTTTTAAACTTTTCACGAAAAAAATGCTAGACTTGCAAAGAATTATTTAAAGTAACCGGAATCAGTACCTTTAAAATAAAATCTTTCTTCATAACTATAATAATAAGGTAATGAGAAACCTTAAGCCACGAAATCATTTGCAAATTTAGCAAACCCAATTCGAATGGGGTGTGGAAAAAAAACACCGATTCGTAAGCTCCAACACATGAAAAGCGGTGAGTCATACACCCTAAACACAGCCAACAATCTCGTGCAGAAGAGGAGATGCTCAAATTGAAGCTTCTTTTATCACCCTTTCCCTCTTCCCGGCTGGTTGCCGCAAACACAAAAACACATTTAAAAAAAAAATCCTCCGCCGCCTCAAGCATAGAAGTTGCCCTCCGAAATTCCGATGCCGACGCTGGACTCCCTCGAGACTCCAAGACACTGTGCCTGACACCAGCGCCAGCATCCATCCAGCCCGAACTCTCGATCCGATCGCACCGGGGTTCGCGTGCTAACGAGATCTCTACCCCGTGGTTCGCCCAATACCACCATCACCACCACGCCACGTCATCCCTTCGGATCGCCCCTGTCCCTTCATCCTCCACTCCCCCTGCACTGGCCACCTTAAAACCACGGAGCACGAAGCGCCCCAAGGCGGGCAGCCCACATTGCGCACATGCGCTTCGCGATTGTGTTGACTGACATCATATTTTTATGGAGGTTAAGTCAAACAAACCGGTTGTGTTGCCGTGCGCCAAGCGTGTTGTCGGTCGGTTCCACACCGCGATCTGTGCCGCGCCATGCCGCGAAACGAGCCCTTTGGTCCTGGTTTTATTAGCAAGTTCTTCTATTTGTGTTGCGTCTTTTTTATTGAGCCTTCCATCCCATCCCAGCTCGAAATTGTTCCAAAAATTCCATACCACTGCAAATAAACTGAGTCGTGAAGGGAGAGATAGAGAGAGAGAGAGAGAGAGAGAGAGAGAGAGAGAAAATATGCTGGTGTCTCAGCGATCTCAGCAAGCATGGGAATGTTGTTGGCAAGTTGGCGCTAGGAGGAACGCCACAGCGACTTAGAGCGTCCCAACTTGGATCTATTAAATTTATTTTATTAATTCATTTTTACATCATGTCACATCACTTCATAGGAGAGAGAGTAGAAAAAGTGGTACCGTTATACCAAATGTTGCGAAACAAATACAGTCAACCCTAGATAAGATGGATTACGGCTAACGGAGAATCCTCTATACAACGTGATCCGATAGCTGAGGTAATCTACACATGCCTGTATGTGGCGCCATAAAAAGCTCATCCAAGGAAGGCCCCAGTTTCCGCTTCATTCCTGACGGTACTCTATTTTGAGTGGCACAAATCCGGCTTCCTTTGCCGGATGCGCCGGATTTACCCGGGGGCTCAATGGGCGGACTTTCACCACCACCCCATGGTTGGAGTTGATTACACGTGGAGGACACTCGAAATATTTTACATTCTGGAGACCGGCGAGCGGACTTGAGTTGACGTTGCCCTGGGAAGTATCCGCGGATACTCCACTTCGTGGTTCCTTATCGGGCAACTGTTTTGGCCGTAAAGTGTCAAAACAATTGAAGGGAATTCTTTAACCCTAATCGGTCAGCTTAGCAAGCATTCGCTCCACGAGTGTTACAGGACTTGTACAGCGGAACTCACTTGAACATTCGCGGTTTCTATGAAAGTACATGTCCTACCAGACAGATAGTTTGAAACATCAATGGAAGTCTTCCGGTTTGAAGAGTGGCGCATTAGCCGTTTTGTTGGGAGGGGAGGAGATAAACGAAAATAGCTACAAACCCTGCTGATCCCTGATTTCCTTGTTAATACTATACTTCCCACAGCGAGTTATCATTTCGAACCGAGCTAGTAATAGAACTATTCATAGACCCTCTTGCCATAGTTAACTCTCCAGATAAGTTGGCCGGGGGGCACTGTTAAGGACGAACCTGCCGAATGAATGAGAAGTTCGTTGAAACAACAAACACCAACATTCAACGGCATCTCAATTCCATAGCAACTACTAGAGGTCACCAACATTTTAAAGAAATGGCACAGAGGTAGCGATGCCTGCAAAGATCATCCGTCTTCAACGGATCGAGCAAATCAAACACATCAATACAGTCCGTGCCGTCGGTCGTAGAGATCTTGCACAATCCTAACGAGTGCCCGTATGATAACGTGCCGCCGCAGTAGAACACGCGCAACTTCGAAGAACACGAGCGCCAGCGCCAGCGGCCTGGAATGGAAGACAACGGGAACGGATGCGGGCCGGGTGGGGGAGAATATGGCACCGCACGTAATCATAATCAAATCAAGCGCACACAACTCTCCCCGTGCGGCATCAATCAAAGAGGGCCGGCGTAGGCCCCCCACTTCAAACGGGCCGCCCGTTCTGGGCCATTAATTATCGGCCGGATTTCAAACGGAACGCTTACCCGCCGCCAATCTGGAGATCCTCTTCCGATTTGTCGATCTTCGGGACGGATCTTCGGGCATCAGCTGGGACGCATCCGAGCGGGAACGGAAAGTTCCCACTACTTCCAGGAACGTTTAGTACACCAGAAGTACGCCAAGGACTAGAATAATTCCTTTCCGTTCAATGCGGACGGCAGGATTATGAAAATTAAAAAAAAGGGTACCAATTAAAAGCGAGCGTGTAAACACAACTCAATACAAATTAACATGACGGGAACTGCATCGCCACTTGACGTTTCTCCAAAACCCGCCCTAATGAGCAATCGAAACCAGCTTCAACATCACGCATAAGACGATCTTCAATCACGAACGAAACAAAAGAGGTCCGTTCGACTTCCGGTTGCGCTTTCAAATGCAGCTTCGGCTGCCCTCTCCAGGATCGGGTACAGTATGCACACACACATTGGGCGGTCCATTGAGCTTCGGGAGCCCTCAGCTTCTCAGGAGAGCCACTTGGATACGGAAGGGCCAAGAAGAGCTACTGGAATTGCTGCCGCTTTTTTATTAGTTTTTGGGACTTCTGTTCATTCTTTCCCATCGACTCACATGCTCACACGCCCGCGTCCTCGCTGGACCTTAGTCTGGCGTGGAGCGAGCTCGAGAGGCCCACAAGAGGTTCGTCGAGAGTCTTTTGCTTGCGCTGCTAGAACTGGAATCGGCCGGCCGCACGGCAAAAGGCACATTTACATAACACAAAAACTCAAGTGATCTGTAAACCACTCCAAGCGTGGTTCCTACTCGAGCAGCCGGTGTTGAGCCAACTGCGGCCACCCCTGGTTCGTCTTTCTGGTGCTAGTGCTGCTGCTGCCGAAGTGATTTCCAACCCCCCTTTTCGGTAACCTCCGCCCGAGGAAGGCCAACCAGGGGTAGGTAGGGCTTTGTGCGACCATTGCTGACTCCGGACAGCCCTATCGCAGTCAGCATCTGAAGACATCAATTTTCGAATCAAACCACCGCTCCCCATCCCCCTCCTCCCCC
>JAOEFI010015456.1:0-14848 GCA_034621735.1 Anopheles plumbeus | reverse complement strand
AGGTGATCAAAAAGTTGATAGAGTAGTGTAGCCGTTCCTACCGGTCCATACCGGTGTGGGATATTGTTAATTATTGCGCCATTGCGATTCGTTAGTCCGCGCCTGTCATCGGCCGATAATAAGGGATGTTCTTCATTCTCCATCGTGGATCATCTCAGCTAAGTCGCTTTATTTATCGCTCCACTTGTTCGGCAAAATTGTTCGATTCCACAAGTTGCCTAGCCAACGCACTGTATAGTCGCGTGTTTATGGAGTTTCGGTAATATTTGCCGTGTGTTCGGTGCAAAGATTAAGCTACAATTTCGTCTCATCGAGTCCGTTCTTTGCGCCCATTGTTGCTTCCTGCTGCTAAGGCTTGATCGTGCCATAGTCTACTGCTTCGCGTGTTTTTCGTGCGCTTACCGTTTGCATCGCATCGCTCTGTGAAGTGTTCGCATTCCGTTCAGTCGATTAGTCCAGTCCATCATGGCTATTTCATGCACGGCTTGTGCCAAAACGGTCAACAATGGTGAGGATTTCTATGTGTGCGATGGACATTGCAAGGGAAAGTTTCATTTCACTTGCCTAGGCATCCCCAGTACGTGCGTGCAGGAGCTGACGAGCCTCACGTCTCTCTTGGCGTGGGAATGCACGGACTGTGCCAAGCGTCGACGGAGTGTTGATAACTTTGCCGCAGCGATGGACGAGCTGAAGAGTGAATTGCTCGTGGAGTTTGAAATGGATTTGGCTGCTGCAGTTGAGTCAAAGGATGCAATGTTGTCAGCCATTGATTATACATGCATGGTGGTCGCGGCTCTTGAGTTGCACAGAATAAAGATGGCGGACAAGCCTCATGGCACTCATCAAAGATTTGTGCCTATAAACGCAGAGGCTTCGACGCATCAGACGGAGGATGCTACAACGACGGTTGCTTTACCAACCGCAGCCAGCGAGCCTCCACAGCCTCGCGTGCGACTGTCAGCTGATCGCAAAGTGTGTCATCAGCCACCTACAGCCACATCATCCGCTACACAATTGGCTCCACCACTTATGCAAGGCACCTGTACTGAGACAGCTCCGGAGCAACTTTCAAAGGTTCGCCTCGTCAAGCGTAAAGTATGACTATGCTTTATTTATTTATTTATTTATTTGCTTATTTCAAATATTTTTCTTCCGTCAGTGTGCTACATAAAATAAATATTTACACCGAATTCAAAAGAGTAGATAGAAAAAGAAAAATCAACAAGTAATGCATAACAGGAACAGGGGAGTGAGAAAAAACGAGAACGTAGTGAAGGACAAAGGAAAGACGATAATACATACAAAGGCAAGCAAGAAAGGAAATAGCGAGTTCGGAGAGAAGGAATGGAAAGGATACATCGAACTGAAATCAATGAAATAATCAATCAATAAAAATACTTAAATAACAATAGCACTGTGGGAATTTGTTAATTATTCTAATTATCGGTGCCTGTCACCGGCAGGCAATAAGTTTATTCTATCTATGAAGAGCTCCCAATTTTAGTAATTAGTATGTCGTGCATTTCTACTGGTGGCCTCCCGTGCGCCCGGTGCTTCATCGGTCAAGGTTCAAGTTTCGCGAAAGCGTTGCATAAAAATCTGACCCCAAGCGCCATCTGCACGTGAGTAAGCGTAGCATTAGAGTAAGTTTCCCCATCGCAGTTAAATATGCTGGAGCAGCAAAAATACCCACGACTATTGTTTTGCAAAAAAAGGTTAAAATTTTTTCCAAAAACGTGTTTTTTTTTAAATCGCTCCAAAACTTTCAACTCCAAAATATTGTAGGAACAGTTTAGTTCATTTAGCAGAGAAACGTGTTTATAAAGTTGGTTTGGCCTTTTGGTTTCACATAAAAACTGCGGACTATAGAATGTACGCCGTCGAAAAGCAGTCGACGAAAACGACGACGCATGGTAGAGGATAACTTTCATATTTTCCAAAGAAAGGTACCTTAACAGATGTATGTTTAAACAAATTATAAATATACCTTATTAAAAAAATCCACATAAAAACACTGAAAAATGATGTTCTAACGCTCTTTCTCCCCTTAAAGACGTGTCTTGAGACTGTTCATGGGTTCATGAAAACGTTTAAGCTAGCTTGTTTGGGTTTCGATGATAACCTTATCAAAACATACCTGCACCCTGTTTACACTCTCTACAGCTGATGTCAGCAGATCGACAGACCAGAAATCAGCAGTTTACGTTCCCGCCAGAAGGAACTGGAATAGCCCCCCAAACAAGAGTGTCGGACGCAACAAGAACCTTCTAGGAACCATCCAATTCAATGATGGATTTGATCCTTGCACCAACCGATTGTTCTTCCCCGGATCCTTTTTAGCTCCCTTGCACTTGTACGGTAGTTTAAAAAACGGGTCTTTTTCGTGCCATACTTGTTTGATAGAACCCAAAAAAAAAACTTCCGAACTGTGTTTGCTAACCTGCACGGTTGGTTAAGTTTTTTGTTTCGGTTTGCGCGGTGTTTTGCCGTTACACATGTTGATGTGGCTGGTTGCGGGTTGTTGGATAATCGCTCATCTCAATCTCGGAAGGTCTTTAATTTTGTTTTCCTTATATCTATTTCAATACACCACCACCGCCAGGAAGGGGGGAACAGTAGCAGCACGGTTGACGAGGACTATAGGAAAGGAGGACCGACGGCGGTGTGTTTCTGATGGAAAGGTTGGCGTGTGGGTGTGTGTGTGCGTGCACGTTCTATTTTAGGAGCTACAGCATTTCGTCACACTCCCTGTGTGCTTGACCAGTAGTAGGCTGTGGAAGCAAACCCACACCTTACTCTACCATCCTCCCCCCACGCCTTGACACACGCACACTCCTCCGTATTGCTTCCGGCCCAGATCCGCCTCCTCCGTTTCCACCCGGTCCTGAGCTCTGGTCCGATTTTCAAATCGAAGCCGATTACACGCTTCATACGCAGCACCACACACGGATCTTTCGCTCGGCCATCCGCGAACCCGCACGACAGTTACCACAGCTCATGCACCTGCACCCTTGCTTCTGATCCACACTCCTCCCCCCTCCCTTCGGCCATCGGTGCCACCAGTCGGAAGCTGCTCCACCCTCCGCTCCGTTTGATGCGTTCCATGCGTCTACACGGGTGCAATCAATTATAAAATGGGGCAGTCCTCGATATGTGTGCGTCCCGCGTGTCCCCTCAACTTCTCCCTGCCCCTAGTGGCTCCCGCCCCGACCAACGCAGTCTCGCCCAAGCCTGATCGCCTGCTGGTCCAATGCATGTTGGCGGGAAAGGATCAACTTCGTACGCATTCGCACACTGGAAGGAAAGTGAGAGCACCAGCGACGAAGCAGGATAAAAAAAATAAAACAGGAGCTGGCGAAAAAGAGAGAGAGCGGGACGGACGACAGCGGCAAGTGTTTGAACTCGTGCACAACGCCGTATATATAGCCGAAAACCTACACGATTATATGACCGAAGAAGTAGCGGACCACTATCCATTCTGCCTTAGAATTTCCGCTCCCCCCGTCCCCTCATCCTCTACCCGTTGATTTCAGCCCATCAGCACCTCCGCCATCCGTCGTTTTGGGACCACCGCCGCAACACCCGTGTGGAGGTGACCAGAAAAAGGGAAGTGAAAAAAAACACAAAACACTGAGAGAGAGAGAGAGAGAGAGAAAGAGAGAGAGATATGAAGAGGGAAAAAGAGAGAGAGAGAGAGAGAGAGAGGGCGAGTCGAAGAGAAAGAAAGAAGAAGAAACAATCAAGATCCTAACAAAGGTGGTTGTGCGCAGGCGCCGCGTTTTCCACACCGAAGAAGCAACAAATTTTCCATCCGTTCCATTCGAGCTCGACTTTGTGCTAGTTGTTGAGGTACGTACGGTATGGTACGGCGACCACCGCGGGACATCGCATCGATACACCGACGGGGAATAAAATGGAGCATCCCCGAGCCTGCAGAAGCACGACAGTTGGTGGTGAAGTGTGAAGTCACACAGCGCCGAGCAGGGAAGGAAACAAAAACCCGTACGAAACCGCCTGTGTACGTGCATACCTGCAGTTCCTAAACAAGAGACACAGGCAGCGACAGCAATAGCAGCAGCACTATTCCCAATCAAAGGCTACCTTCAGTAGCCTAAGTTCAGTTCCGGAGTGCAGTCCGGAGTACTGTGTGTAGGGTATCGGTGCTAATTTCAGTGATCGACGTGAAGGTCCAACGGGGGACACGCTGCAGCCGCACCGTTCTCCGACAGGACTTTGTTAGGGCACAGTTACTGACTACGCGTAGTGTGCGTCACCAGGCAAGTTTCTCCAAGTCGACCCTCAACAGCCCGGGACCTGTCCCCGGGTCCAGCGATACTCGGTGGTGTCCGGTATCGGTTTGCGGCGACTTCCATTGGACAACAACTCCCGACAGCACCAAGCGCAGCACTTGAACCTAGCAGACAAACAGGCGGCCTCCGTGGCCCACTGACACCGTCGGACATCGAGGAGATAGGACGTTTGGCGAGGACTCGGCAAGGTTGGTGTTCCAGTGCGTGCGTGTGTGTATAGGTGAGTGTGTGTATGTGTGCGCGTGTTCGGGCTTGTCAGTGCTTTCGTAGTCAGCTGGCTACGCTACAGAACTGCTGTCGATATCGGCAGGAGTGTGCTAATCAGTCCGAAGTTGCCTAGCGTCCTCGTTCACCATTCAAACGCTGACGAACTCTCGCCCTCCTTCAGTGCGGAAGAGGATCCCAGGGGAAGCAGGAACTTCACGGAAAGACCGAAGCGCCAGACCCAAGCGAGTGGAGATCCTGACTGCTGTACGAGGCTACTGAGACTCCTGTGCAACACCAGGTCGAGCGAGATCTGCTGAACCATTCTGCCGGTGCCGAAGCAATCAAACGCAATATCGAAATGCCAATCCGGCCCAGCGGTTCGTTTCGCAGCAAACTGTGAGTTGTCGAAAACGCGGGGTCGCCTTTTTCTTTGTGTGTGTGTGTTCAGCGGTTTGTTGTTGGGTTGTTGTTGTGCCTGGCCCCTATTGGAGAAAATGCGAAAGAAGGCAGTAGGGTTATGGTAGAGAGGGGGGGAGGAGGAGGGGGGGGGGGTCCCTAACATGCCCACCAAAAAGGTTGGGACAGAATGACAGAATAGTAGGGAAATGCAGGGAAGGGAAAGAGAGACAACTGGAGGACGAGACATAAAGATATAAAGAGAGAGATAGAGAGAAAGAGAGATAGAGAGAGAGAGAGAGAGAGAGAGAGAGAGAGAGAGAGAGAGAGAGAGAGAGAGAGCGACAGAGAGAGAGAGAGAGCGACAAAGGACGTTGACGTGGGAGAAATGGAATGCGAGAAGTTCTAGCAGGTGACCATGAGATCAAGGTGTTTGCTGGAGGGTGGGTGAGTGGGCAGGCGCGAGCTGAAGGAAGGGATAGGAAATATTGGCCAGCAATAGAAAAGTTTTGAAAACCTTAAGATGAATGAAAAAAGAAACGAGTACGAATTCACTTCTTGGGGATGTGGAGGAGTAGGATAAAGTTTTATCATTTTATATTAAAAAACCCACGAGCTACCAGTAACAAACTAAATAGTAAGAAACCATAACAGAGAATGGACCGAACTCTGTACCGTAAACTTCCGCAAAGTTAGACTATGGTGAAGCCCGCTAGTTAGTCCTCAGCATCATCTTACGACAGAGCAGGATTTGGGGTAGGTGGACCTTCGTTATTGAAATGTTTTAGGGAGGTGGGCGCCGAGTGGTGGGCCCAAGGACGTTTTGTTTGCTGAACTTTCGAAACGAGATTTTTGCCGGCCTCTCGTCATAGATCAGCCGTTACAAATCCGAAGCCGTATCCTACTTAGGGGAAGACATTTACTGTTAGTCTAAGATTACCCATTTGGCTCGCCCCCACCTTAACTTGCCGGACCGTCACGGACCGGGTTCCCGGAAAAAAAGAAACAAATTTGGAAATAAGGATACGGTAGCGATTGCAAGCTAGCAAATATTTGGATCGTAGGAACAGAACTCGTGCCCCACAAAGCCGTATATGTGCACACCCTGTTGCTGGACACATATAGCAGCACCTCTCAGAGTTGTCTTCGCTCGTAGCAAGGATCGTCACATTATTAGGACTCGTTCGACTTCGATGAAAACCAAAAAAAAGAGTAAACGAAATAAATAAAGAGCGAGAAACATAAAAAAGAGAGAGAGAGAAGGAGAGATAGAGAGAGAGAGGAAAATAGAGAGAGAGAGAGAGAAAGAGGGAAAGAAGGAGGGAGAGACAGAACGGGAGGAAGAGTTGTAACATAGATTTAATATTCGCAAACCCACGTGTCTCGTGCGCCGTATAGCGTGCGTCAGTAAATCATATCGAAAAAGTTTTTTTTCCTCATTTCAATAAAATTCTGGAGGACTGTCCCTCTGATACCTGCTTGGTTGCGGAGGGGTTTCAGATGGATGGAGGTCAGCTTTCTGACTTCTGTCCGATACAAAATTTCCCCCACGAGCTGTCATGTGAATTCGAAAACAAGAATGCCTTCCCTTCGAACGCCGCCCTGTTCCCATTTTCTCGAAGTTAAGCGCAGGATAGGAGAGAAAGGCTAGGGGCCGGATAAGCAGGCGGGCTGGGGAAATGGAAGAGCGAGCAAATCTGCACTAGTTGTTTAAAAAATAAATCGCAACCGACAGATAGGAAAGCTCAACAAGAGCTGCTTCTTCTCGCTATTTGCCAATATAAAACGGTAGCTGGCAGCTGGAGACGAAGAGAAACATCCATTCCACCAGGGGCATGACTCCCCGGGGATGGAAGGAGGGGTGGGAAGAGAGCGACAGCACCATAGAGCCGAGCCGAGGCAGCCGAGGCAAACGAGAAGGCAAGATGTTATAAAACAAGGACAGTGAACAACGGAGCGATCGAAGCGGAGCGGATATGGTGCTTGGAAGGTCCCGGAATCGGTAGTAAACACACGGTGGTGGCATTCGTCCGCGCAAACGCGCTCTGGCCGCGTTGGAAGGGGTATCCCCGTCGTTGACAAGCCGCCTTTCGAACCCCGTTTCCCTTTCCGGTCCGTTCTTAATAACCGTTATGCACTGGCGAAACCAGTAAGTCCTTTCGTCCTGCGAACATTCGCAGTTCGCCAAGGTATGTGTTCTAGGCCATGGTAGAGGCCGGTTCAACTCCCGAAGACTGGTATCGTAACGCAGACAGGCAGGCAAGCAGGCAAGTAGCAACAGCAAACGGCGACCTTTTTGGCGTGATTGACCAGTGTCGACCAGAGCTCCGGGACGTGATAAAGGGTAACAACTTTCGCTAAGGCGTATTCCCAGTTTTTTTTCCCTAGAATGACAAAATCCTAGTGAAGTGATCTCGCGGTGTGGTGTGATGAGTTGGTACTGGGGGTGCCTTTCAGATCGTGGCCTCTCACGTTACGTAAGCGATAGTCTGGAGCGACGCAAGGACACCGACGTAGGGAAAGGCGGACGACCACACAAACGCGGTAAAAAGGGAAAGGAAGTGGGGTTGGGGCACACGGGGGCGCCTGGTGTGTCCTTTAAGGACGAGCGACGGCCTGTGGTTGGACGAGATACGCATAGATACAACACGTATACACCCTGTTGCTAGATTTTGATGCCAACTTATGTAAACTGGCTTGCTCATTCTTCCCGGCTCATGTTTCATCCGTTTGCTCGCTACATTACGATCCGCTTTCTAGAGCTCTCTTCCTCTCTCTCTCTCTCTCTCTCTCTCTCTCTCTCTCTCTCTCTCTCTCTGTTTCTCTCTCTCTTCTTCTCTCTCTTTATCTCTCTCGCCCCTTTGTCTTTCTCGTTTTTTCTCTCTCTCTTACTCTCTGGGTCCTTTCAGGCTGTCTGCCTTTCTCCATCGTAGCGAAGAGGAGCGGGAGAAACAACAAACATTGTTCGGCGGACCAGGACTACAAGCTCAACGCAACAGTTTGGCGCTGTTCCCAAATATTTACGAGCACTTATTACCCGAAGGACAAATACACACACCCTGATGTGATGTTCCGTGCTCGGCAGTGACACAAGGGAAGAATTGCGGAGCAGAGAGGGATGCTAACCCGATGTATCTATGCCCCCAGCCTCTTCCACCGTCCACCCCCCCCCCCCTCCTCCACCCTCACCTATGGCCACCTTTTCCCCCTTTTTTGGGTCCATTATATGCCCCTATGTGCCGTCTGTTTTGTTATGTGCCTGTACTGTGCGTGCAGACTCAGGATGTCTCCCGAGGGAGCGATTTAGACAGCTACTTGTAAGGTCGCGACATCAGCGTTCCAGTCAAATCCGGGTCAAGGGTATGGGCAGTTGGGATTCGTTCTAGTGGTTCCGTGGCCTGCCTTGGGACCTGGGAGTTATTGCTACTAGCTATTGTTGACATCATTGCGTTTGCATGATTGATCGTACATCGATTCGTGAAAATCACCCACAGGGATACGCCACTGGCAAACCCGTTTCACAGCAATCACCGGGACACCTGTTGGACCTGGATTTTACTGTTCCAGTTTCGAAACCGTTGCATAAACCGTTGCAAACCGTTCCACTCTTTGCTCATGTGTATGGAAAACACGTCGTCATACAATGTAGCGTTGTGCCGTCCATTTTCGTTGTGCTGCCGTTTTTCTGTATCCTATATCTATAGCAAACCTGTTATCTTCTTTTTTCTTCCCGTACACTATAGCTAGGCCGCTTTCTTCCACACGGGGCGCCATACACCGGGGTTCGGACACGGGTGTGTGAAACTAGTGGCAACCGTGGCATATACACACATACACACACACAGCGTGTGTGTGTCCACATGTGGTTTAGTGTGCGCACTAGCAGTCCTATGAGCAACGGCGGTTGTTGTTGCAAACTCTGTTGCGCCAGGAGCCCCTCGGGAAGGATATAGACGGGAGGGAGAACACGAGGGGCGGGCTTTGCCCGCACAGTGGTGGTAGTGGTGTTGCTGGTGTGGTGGTCGAGTGAACCGTTCCCACGCTACGGGTAGCCATTCTCGAGGCGAGAAGCCTGCTTGACGGAGAGGAGGAAGAGGAAGAAGAAGAGGAGGAGAAGGAGAAGGAAGAGGAGAAGGAAGAGAAGCACGAGGAGGCGAAAAAGAAGAAGAAAGGGAAGGAGAGAAAGAGCAAGGCGGAAGAGGAGGAGAAAGTGCGGGAGCGTGCAGGGGCGGGCCGGGGAAAGTGTGAGCTACTACTAAGGCACGTCGCTCGTCGCGTCCCCACCGCCCAGCACCCACCGGCCACCGGCCACGCGAGCGACGCGAGTCCCAGCCGGAAAGCCACAGCCAGACTGTTCCGCTGCTGTTTGCCGTGTCGCGGCGACGGAGGCACAAGCGGAGGCGGAGGAGGCGGAGGAAGCGGAGAGGGCGGCCGAAGCGCACGAAGCAGCGGTAGCGGGGCGAGCGGTGGCGTTGGTGGCGGTGGTGGTGGTGGTGAGCAGGCCCGGGACACCGATTCCAAGGGCGACACCACAGAGGGCGGCCGAGAGGAGCAGCGAGCCGGCGTCGGCCGCGGCCGAGACCGGGGAAACGACGGCGGCAGGGGAGAAGACGGACGAGGAGGAGGAGGAGGAGCAGGAGGAAGATCAAGAGGAAGAGGAAAAGGAGCAACGAGTGGTGGCGGAGGAGTTGGTGGAGGAGGAGGAGGACGAGGCGGCGGCGCTGGAGGTGAGGAGTCGCTCGGTAGCAGTTGGGGGAAGGTGAACGCCGCCGGTGTCGGTGGCGGCGGCTGCGGCGGCGGCGGCGGCTGCGCCGACACGGTGGCCATGGCGACGGCAGTGACGTCCGACGGTCGGGGTGGGGCCAGCGGCGTGACGGGCAACGGGCGACCTCGAAGCGGACCGCACGCAGCAGCAGGAGTCGGAGTGCTGCAGGCCGCCCTGGCCAAACAGGAGGAGGACGACGAGGGCGACGTCGACGACTGCGACAGCGACGACGAGGTGCACGCCGGTTTCGGTGTGCGAGGCCTCGCACGTTCCCATCTCCAGTCACACCCGCTGCCGCAGCCGCTTGCCAGCAGTGCTAGCCTAGCGGGGTCGCCCCTCAATCCGGGTTTTCGGGGGTCTCCGGCCACCGACCAGCCGCGACATCAGCGAGCGGCGCGCCACCGGGGCAGCTCGGCGCAGCAGCACCCCCAATCGTTGCCGCACATTCGCGAGGAGCGGAAGCGAAAAGGCAGCTACGATGCAAGCGGCCGGAAGGACGGTGGGACGTCCGGCGACGAGTCGAACATCAGCGGTCCCATGGCCGAAGAAGAGGATGAGGAGGAGGAGGATGAGGGGGAGGGGGTTGCTAGTGTGCAGCTTGAGCACGAGGAGTACGCTGTCGTCGTGCGCATGGAGCAGGACGAGGACGAGAACGACGACGGCTACAGTGCGGATGAGGATGATTCGGCGCGGCGGGTCCTCGCTGTTTCACTCACCCCGATGGCGGCCGGGTCGGGGAGATCGGGCCTGCAGGCGGCCAACAAACCCCCCCATCAGCCGCCGCCGCCACCGACGGCTCAACCGAAGTACCACCGCAATCGGCGGCACACGCTGGCGAACGTCCGGTAAGTAGAGTAGTAGCGCGGGGGAAACTCTCTTTCTCTCCATCGAACGCCTTCAACGGATCGCTCCATTTCGGCTAACCTTTACTTTATTATAGCCGCTTGGCCTTAGTGACCTGTTTTTTGCCACCATTTGGCGCTATATCATCCAGGAGTCCTATATTTTGAAACGATAGACGAAAAAAATCTAATATAACCGGAGTTACCCCCGGCATGGTCCCTTGCGGTGGCTTAACTCGCTGAACCACGGGACAGGTCCAATAAAATTGTTGTCCATATCCTATTCATTAGACAGTAAAGTAAAGGCCTTCAAGGCTTCCGAATTTTGAATGGGTTATTCGGAATCCTTCGCACTGCGTCAAAAATTCATTGGCGACTTCTTGCTAGAAACCACCGCTGGAGGCCACGTTAGAAGATGTGGTAGTACCAAACCGATCATATGCTTTGAGATACGCTTCACTCATTCATAATTGATCCCATCGTAGTGGCACCGTTACTGTCGGGGGTTAAACTTACCGTTGAACTTTTGGGTAATGTGAGACTTTTTAATCTCCTAGTACCTCAGGGTAGCTCCTTGAAATGTCGACCAGTCTTATTGATTTGTGCGCATCCCCCAACAACCCTGCGAGGCGGACAGCGTATCTAATTCGTACCGTTTGTGCGTTGAAGCGGACTTGTCGATCGATCGAACCCTTCATTGGTTGAAACGGTGGGAAAACGCGTGGGGCAGACACACACACAAACACTCACGGACGCACGCACGCACGCACACACACACTCACTCGTACAGATCACCGACGCGCATCTCCAGCTGTGAAAAAATACGCAGCGTAGTCGTTCGTTTGTGCTGTGACTTTAATTGGCACGTTCGGCTGGATGCACAACAGATGCAACCGACAAACAAAGGAACCGAGCCCGCCGGTGATGGGGCCCACTCCCGCCAATCACCCACCCGTGGACGATACATTCACGACCGGATGGTTATGACGTCGCGTGGGAAAAGCGGAAGGGCGGGCAGGCGCGCGGCACAACACGAGACCACCGATGTGAATTGATCTCGCGGCCTACAACCGAACCCAGCAGTACACCCAGCCGATACAATCGCCGTCGTAATCATCATCGGCGCGGCTCGTCGAGGTGTTTTTGGATGCAAAAGCGCGACGCGCGACGAACGTAGCGAAGCGAAGATCGTGCCGGAAGCGGCGGGTGCAGTGGTGCTTGTACCGATTAGTTCGGGATCTTTTGTTGGCGTTCTCGCGATCGCGTGGTGGTGCTCAAGCGCGCGCGCGCGGCTTCCCATAGTGGCGAATAGGTGGCGCGGTCGATCTGTTTTAATTGAACATTTACGCTCCGGGCCCAGCGGCAGCGTACGAGCGTATTCGGTGCGCGTGGACGCGGGGCGCACCCATAAGCCGGCCGAATGCGTACTTGCTCTGGGCGATTGAACGGGGGCAGCTCGTTCGAGAGCAGAGGCTTCAACGCTCGTCGGGCCTCACTCAGTTCCCGATGGACGCTCCGATCGCGTTGGGCACGCAGGTCCAGCTGGTGTAGCCGTGTTGTGTACCGCACCGAATAGGGAGACACACTTGGATGATCCTCGGGCACGCCATTCCAGCGTTGGATACTTCCGGCGGCAGAAGCTAGCTGCTAACATGAAAAGCTGAGATCTGCAGAGATTGGCGTTGTCTCTGTCACGTTCAATCCCTTGTCCCAGCCTGTCACTATAGCTACGTCTTCTCTCGCCGAAAAGGAAAAATATAACATCCTATGGCTAGTGAAAAGTGTTATGGTTACCAGCAGACAAACTTTGAAACAGAACGTTAGTCCGCCAGCCGGGCGGGCTCATAGTGAATGTGATGACAAGCGTGCGTGTGTGTGATAAAAGAAGTTACTAAAAGAACACTTACAGGGTGTGCGCTCCAGAACATTTCAACAAACAACAATCAAACCCCGACGCCTATCAAACGATACTAGTGGCACACTAGGCTAGACGCCCCAGTGAATCAATAACCTTCGAAGTTGACTCCTACGGCTAGCAACCCTAGCCAGACCTGTGTCCCACCATAGCATTACTAGAACAGTGCGATAATTCTGTGTGTGTGTTTGTTTCCTTCAATATTTGGGACTCCCAGTTTTGAACCGCACGTTGGAATGTGCGTGGTGTACGGCTAGTCCAAACAGCAGTAGACAAACGCGGCATTCAGACAAGACACAACTTGTAGGGAAAAGACGAGCTGTGTCAGAGCATCCACCCAATACCAGGCGCAACATGTTTCGCAACAAGTACTTCTTCAGTGGCGGAGGCGGCGGCGGTGGCAACGGGGGCAACAAGCGCAGAGGATCGACAGCTCAGCCGTCCCACTGGTATGTTTGCGTGTCGTGTGCAGTCCACGGCACTGGTGGTGGTCCTCGTGAGGGTTGGTGGTGGTGTTTCAAATGACAACGGGACACACGGGAAGTGACATTGAATAGCGTCTTTCCAAAGATCCACCACACTCCAAATGGTAGTCGCGCACTACATGGTTTGCCCCACGACCGACGTCATCATCATCAATATCATCATCAGTCAGTGGCACTAGCGGCATCAGTGTCCACTCAGCATGGGCCCTACTGTCCGGAAACATCGTCAGTCACAGTACCCGAGAATGTCTCCCCGATCTGCGATCTACATACACAACAACAAGGCGCGCGCGCACCTGATTCCTGCTTTCCATCTGTTTTCCATCATTCATCGTAAGGATGAGGGTCCATGCCTGGTGCCACCAACCATCTTCCGCCGCGTGGAATGTTGGGCGACTCTCGGAGCCGGCGTACAGCTCACGTGAGCGTACGGCCGCTGACAGAAGAAGACTGTAAACACATTAGGAGGAACGTTTCAGCGGACGCCGTGAACTCGTAGAGATGCTGTAGCACTGGACAGGTGGGAGCCAGCAGCGAGCAGGCAAACGGACGGGCAGAGATCTTGCGAGAGATAAGAGAGAGAAAGTGAGAGAGAGAGAGAGAGAGAGAGAGAGAGAGAGATAGAAAGAGAGGGAGAGAGAGAGAGAGAAAGAGAGAGAAGGGAGCAACCGAGTAGGACGATAGAAAATAGTCCCTACAGTGCGATACCCGTTTGTTTGATGATTTGCGACCTTTCAAAATGGACCAAGAATGCTTTGGATCGTTGCCACCCGAAATGATGATCACTGCGCGGCAGCACCTCAGGAAAGAGGAACTGGGATGCGCGTAAAGGTGCCGAGTTGGTGACACAGATGTGTGGTGCACTCGTGAATGCCGAAGCGGGACAGGGAACAGATCGGTAGAACGTTCGTCAGATCCGGGCGGTCACCGGCTAGAGAAGGAAAGTGTTTCTAGCGAGAGAGACCGCGGAGCGCTGCCGGTTCGTTAGTCGAATTTTTCTAAATATAGCTATAAGTACGGATGCTGCTGCTGCTACCGTATACTGCTCCTCTCGCTCGCATATGGGACACCCCCGGGGTTCGATGGTTGGACCGACAGCGGCAGTCGGGTGACATGGGCGAGCAGGATCGACGGTTGGTAACTACGCCACGCTTGTCCCGCTGTGCACCATGATCACGGCATGAATACCAACAACGAAGGGAAAAAAACACACACACACACTGTGTCCCAAAGATGATCAAACGGGGCACGGTGGTCGTCCGCCTGGGTCGGTTGGTTGGAGCGTGCAACCGCAACCCATGAGTTCCGTGTCCATCGTCCGACGAGAGAGCCGTCAGTGAAGTCGTTGTGCGGCCAGAGCTGGTCGAGCAGCAGTACTAGTCGGCCAGCGAGGCGTCGATCCTAGCCCTATGCCCTGTGCAAGGACTCGCGGGAAGGAGAAAGATTTACTACTTCTTCTATCGTGCTCCACTGTGCTTTATCCGTAGTTATTTGCGTTTTTCTTTGTGACTGAATACAAGTGTGTGTTTACAAATGAATCTATTGCGTATCCTGGCTCGTAGCGAACTGGATACGCTGGAGAAAGCTTGAACCTGCCTGTGCCGTATACGCACGAGAAGAAACACACCCTAACGGAACCCTATCGTTCAATCCCCGATGAAGCCCAACGCGCAACCTCCCACTAGGCCACAGTGTGGTGGCGCACTGCGGCCGAAAGATTCCGGCACGCACGAATATCGCACGATCAGGATCCAGCAGAACCGCCAGCAGGTCCACTATAGCACGTCATCGTCATCTTCAATCTCTGCGTCGGTGTCGTCAAGCAGCGCCACCACCAATGCAATGTCACGGACCGATCCGTTGAGCCCTTTTGTTATGCTAAGCAACACGAAAATATTACCGGTTCGATACACGTTATCCATATTTGC
>JAOEFI010015455.1:0-10196 GCA_034621735.1 Anopheles plumbeus | reverse complement strand
ATCTTTGGAGCAAAAGTGCAGCTGCAACGTTTTGGGATCGCAGACGAAAAAAAGCAGCAGCAACTGTTTTAAGAAGTTCTCAGTCGATGATTTCATCATCTCGAGCGTCTCGGAAAGTTAAGGACGAAGCGCAGACCCCCAGTCTGGACGAACGCTCGTGCTAGTTGCAAACTGAGCAGTCCATAAGAGTTGGCGTGATACAACAAACAAAGTAGATTTCAGTGCTATTTTTGAACAATGTGGATGGCAAAAAAGAAGAGAAATGAAAACGGCCACGGCGTGAAGCGCGAGTTGGACCTTTTCAGAAGGGCTACTTGGGTTTGGGTAGTAAATGAATTTAAAAAAAGTAGCCAGTCCTTGAATACTTTGTGGGAAAAAAATTCCAATGCAAAGATATATCATTTAACTCTTAAAGCAATTTATTAAATAAACATTCTATACAGTTAAGTATTCGCCAACAAATAAGACGGCGAAAAAAAGTTGTTTTATTTTGAAAAAAGCAAAGCGTCAAGAAGCTGAGAAGTATTTAAAATAAGTTGAAACTGGCAAATGAAACACTCGGCAAGCATTTAGTAAACATTTTAAGTGAAAAGAACCGGAATGGTAATTGCAAAACATCAGCAAAATGCGCAACATGCATCTGCTCTAATGCAAAACCATGCTTGAACATCATACTGTGCAAACAAAATGACTCGTGCAAATTTATTAGCACCGCACCGACCGCAGACAGCGTCTTGCAGGCTTTTCTGTGCCACATCAGCAGGCGATATTAGCATAGATGGGACGCGTATTCAGGACTTCCGCTTTCCTGTGCTTTTCTTCTTCTGCTTTGGCGTCGTGTTCGTGTTGGTTTCTTTTTCACATTCTCAAAAGCATTCTTGGCCGGAACAACCAGGGATACCTTTACGGTCGCCAAAGGAAGCGGATCGTTTCGTGTTCTGTTTTTTCCTAATTAAGAAATTATGTGACCCGTAGGTATTCGCGCGACGCATAAGGGCGATATGTGGCTGGAAAAATCTTAACATATAGAAGTGAAAAGACTCTCGAAAGAGCAACTGTAAACAATTTAAAATGGCGCTAAGCTAAGGACAGTGTGAAACCGTAGCCGTAGGAAAAGACCGTCCGTCGTCGTTTTCAACGCTCACCAGCAGCCTTGGGATCCTTGGGCGCGGCGACACCAAAACTTTTCGGTCGTTTCGCCCGTGGCATAAATTCTGGTCTGCTGGGGTCCGTAATTTACAGCGTCGAATGAACGTCGCTGTTGGAATCGCTGTGCCTGGCCTATAAATTGCCTCCCGAGCTAATGTCATGCTGCACTTCGTGGCGATGGTCAAATGTGTTGGTTGTTCGGGAAAAAACTAATTGTTCCCTGTGCCATACCCGCCGTGAAATTACCGAAGAAGTGCGAGACTTTTATTCTACTACAAAATGCAAACTCATGCTCACCTTTGCTAGAGTTGTGTTGTTTGGGAAAATTACCATCCAAGACGCAGACCCAAGACGATTCAGTCACTGAAGCACGGATAGGCTATTTAATGTACAATTTAAAGGTAAAAGAAAAGCTTAAAGTGTTCAACAGGTTAATTTCGAAAGCCAAGTAGCTGAAACACGAAACTCTTTCAAAATTGAAGCAGGCCTGAACAAAATAGTAGTCTTGGACTGGATTTAAGCACAACACAAAAGGATGCATATCCGGTCATTTGTAAACTTGAAAGAGTCATTATAATTGAAAACATTTCCCCAAAATATTTAAGTGGAACGTGCTCAGTATAATTTTCTCCTTCCTGTATGAGAGAACCGGAGTTTTTTTTTTCAACCGTTTTCCTTTCTTTTATGACCTGGGTAATACTTCATCTCTATTATTCCTTAAACACGCTCTGAAGTGGATCATGACTAGTCGGAGTGGAAATCAGGAAGGGACGAATCCGGTGGCGAACCTTAAGGGCGAAGATTAATTCCATTTCGTCGGCGCAATCACGATGACGGGGAATAAATCAAAAGGATGGCGAAAAATAACCCTTTCCTAAAATTTTTTCTGAATTAATGTGCAGTAGAGAAGTAAAGAGAAACATATTAGTCATTGTTATATGTACACATTAAAACAGTCTAACTTTTTAAAGGGTTTTCTAAGCATTTATTTAAAACGGCGTTTGCTTAAGTCTATTTCAATGAATTTATTGTACAATGGTTTGGTCTATAGAAAAAAAAGATAATACAGAAAATTCATACGGTGGAAAACACAACCATGAATCGAGATGATTCTCATGCTAATCACGCCTACTTGTGCAAACCACGTCAATCACTTACGGAAAGAAATATTCATCAAAATATAATTAAACTATAAGAAAACCCATGCGTAACGCACCCGGCTCCCGTTACCCTCAATTTACTTCGATCATGTCCGCAGCGTGAGTAGCAGTTTCGTCACTCATCAATCTTATCAGGCACTTTACATTAATATCCCATTAAGAGTCCAATGTGAGCTTATGTTCACACATTTGGTGGCTATTCGACCGAGAAAAGAGATATTCAATCTCAAAGGATCTCTGCAGCCCATGGATTTTTTGTGTGGTTGACTTCCCGGGCAGATAAATAACGCCTTATATACTGAATTTACAGGAAGAGCGTAAAGTTTTAATTATGGAAATTTGAATCCCCCTTGTACATATAAAAAGCCGAGTGTACCAACTACCGGGCGTCTCCTTACCTTTACAAAGTACCGGGCGCCTCCATTCAAACATTGAAATTTCATTAAACACTTCTACTACAAACAAATGTTGTATTGAAGAATGAATGTCCTATTCTGATCTAAAAAGACTGTCAGATTAAAGGCACAGGAACCCAGAAACATCATAAAGTGCATCATACAATTATGATCATCTGATGCAGGTGAGATAATAGTCCAAATATTCCAACTGCATTTCACTTCAGGGGCTGTATACCTTCGCTAACAAATTCAAGTGCTAGATGGCGAGCCGTTAGCTACATAAATCATGCAAATTCCAAACACCAACACAACCACTAGCACTTGTTTCAAGTCAATTTGTGTTGTGTTGTGCAACGCAGGGCGGGCCTGTCATGTAGAAGGGAAAACCCAACAGCCTTCCCCTTCCCCTTGACGGTTGAGAAAGAGGCCCATTTGAAATAGGAAGATGGACGCAGTTATGAATTATTCATCGAGGGTTATTTGGGAAACCCGATGGTAAATGTAGATGTGAAACTTGAGTAGACTTTGCCCCACGTCTGGTGTGTTCGTGTTTGTTTCTTTCCCTACACGATTCCCATTATGTCATTTCTTCTCGTTTCCATGTGCTCTGCAATTCTTTTCCCCCCTTTTTTGCATTATTTTTTCCTTAGTATTTTTATTTCATCGTAGTTATGTCGAACGACCTTTTTTCATCAATGTCTTCTATTATGTTGTTCTTTATTGTTTTTCAATAAATTTCCTGTTTTCCATTGGTTATCGTGTGATGCCACACTGGTAATGTTTTTCTTCTAATTGGGTCTCAGCTACAGTAACTGAGGGATTGCAATACACACTTAACAAGAGTGGTTCTGAAAATATGCACGAACTAATCTCGGAACGTGCCATACTATAATCTAAAATATTCAAAGATTATTTGTGGTTAAAATCAGTAGTGCATGCATTATTGTTCAATAATTTGACTTTAACCTACTTTGTCATAATGATACGGCTCGATGTGATTTGAAGTGTTTTTTTTTTGTTACATTTTTATAACATTATGCATCAACCGATCATTCATTTCACAATCATATTACTGAAATACTTATTTAAACCCGCAGATCAACGATCGTGCGTTGGAAAACAAAGTATTGGAGATTTTTTAAATTTACCAATCCCATTAATTGTTTCCTGCCACTAGTGTAGGGCTCTAATTCATTTATTCAACCCAGCAGAAACTATTAATCCTTATTCCCGTGTGCGCTTCAAATGCATTGGGATGAAAACCGTAATTACATTTAACTCGCGAACCTCAACGACGGAGCGGCCACTCAACCGATGCTAAACGGACGTGGATGCATTGAAATGAAACCACTCGCAAAATTAATCTCTCTTTAGTTCACTGTTTATCTCCCGGCCCGGACTCTTGCTCTCCGTCTCCCTCCACCCCCCACCGGGTGCGCGTCCTTCCCGTTCGTCCACCTGTGTGCCATTTCCCCGTTTCCCGGGCGGGCATTAGCGCGCGTGCACACACACAGCGAAGCGAAGCGAAGTGATATGATATGTTTCGGTGTGAAGCGAGCCGTATAATGCAATAATTGCGGTGTTCGTACGTATATTTCGCCATTCGCCACTCAATGCGGCTTCTGAATGGATGAGTTTCCACTCCAAAGTGGTGTTATGAAATTTTCGCGCCCTTGCGGACCCGTAGCCGAAGAAGTGCTTTCCCAACGCCGGGCCCTCCTTGTTCGTGTGGCCCGATTTTTTTTGTAAAGCCCCTTTCTCTCCTCAAGGTCAAGTTAATCGTGAATAATGATCTACCGCTAAGTAGGTGTGTTATCCGTTCTCATCCGCGCAAGTGATTCCAAATGATGATAGATGCCCCGCGCCCGAGCCCGCGCGCCCACCCTTGTCCGCCCGTAGTTTTCCACGAACCATTCCGGTAGAGTTTTCCCGTCCATTTTTTTCGCCCTTTCATCTCAGCAGGTGGAGAAAAAGGGAATAATGATATGAAAATCATAAATGGCACATAATTGGAGTCCTTCACTTGGATGGTTGACGTTTGACATCCGTTTCCAATGGTGACACTTAGGTGAGATAAACGATTAATCTTCGAAGGAGTGGTTGTAAGAGTCATCGATTCTTGTAGAGCAAATATTATTTCTACAGTAATAATGCTACAATTCAACTCCTGCGAAGGGATTCTTCCTTATCTGAGAAAGTTTCTCATAAAGGATAATGGACCAGCTGTCCCCGTGTTTTATCCCTCCGGAAACAGTGTTCGTATTTCATTATTACATGCCTTTATCTTTCCCTTGTTTTTATCGCCGTTTTGCCCCTTATTTCTTCAAGTATGTACTCACACAAGCACGCTCTATGGAAATATGGCAAAGTCAACCTCGCAAGGATGGGGATCCGTCGGTCAGCGGCATCGTCGCAAAAATGTCAGCGCCAAGAAGAGAGTTTCCGACAAAGACTTTCGCTGGAAAGTTAATCAAGATAACGATAGAAAAAATCACACACAAACACACACACACACACACTTGAACACCCTCTTGAGCATCCGTTTTCGAGCCTTCATGTTCCGGCACTTCAGATTCTACGCTCCAACGGAAGAAGAGGAAAAAAAGCTCCGGAGCAAGATAGCAACCACCCACCCACCCTTCGGCTTGGGTGTACTTTTTTCCGCAATCATTTTTCAAGCTTCAGACGCTTGTCCATTTTTCCTCGAACCATTGGCCGCAAGTTGGAAAGCTGGTAAAAAGTAAGGAAGAAAGAGAACACACTGACTCGTTAGAATTATGGAAAACAGTTCCGGGAGGAAAAATTTCCCGTTTATTACGGGACGTGGGAGGGCAGGGGGTGGCAAAATGGCGGTGCAATGGTCCATTCAGACCTCATTGAGCAGGCGCATTCAGGATGCTTTAGTGTCGCTTCACTCCTCACTTCACTCCGGCAGGTCCCGGTATCTCAGTCACGTACGATAGATTGGAGCAGGTATGGGTGAGCTGAAACAGTGCCCCGCTTCCGGTCGCCCCGGCCGCTGTGTTCCGTTCCGTTCGGCTTATCTCGAACTCTCAATCAGCCTTATTGAATTAGCCTGGCTCCTCAGGATTAAGAGTCATTCAAAAGGCTTTGAGAAACGTAAAGTAAAAACAAAATTAAAGCCAGCCTCCCACCGAGAGCCTCCTGGGGGTGACCCACCCCAGCAGTGTCCCAGGGAAAATAGTGCTCTAGCACACTCGGGTGAGTATTCAAATGAATTTCATTACAGTCTTATCAGCGGCATGCGTCGCTTTTGTACCAGAACGGAACCGATGGAGACGATTCTTTGCAGTTGTGTTTTTCTTCTGTGAATGTTTCCTATCCACACTATCGACCATCTGCTCCTTTATGGAGAGAGAGAGAGAGAGCGTTTCATTCAGTGGTAAAGGAGATGTATATTATACTCCGGGATGCAACAAAGTCGCATTGTGAGGGTTCCAATATTCTTGCTTCTCTTATTAGATATACATATTAAAACACATCTGAGAACGATCCCCAATTTAACATTTATTCCGTACATGGTTTTGACATTACCCAAAAACTGACCAAAATAAATAATAAATTATTAGAAAAAAGTTATCGGAAAGAATGTGACAGTAAAATTTTGGAAAAAAATATGAACAACTTTGGAGAACATTTAAGGATTGAAAAGAAAAACAGTTTTTTTTTCGAATGGTAGACAAATAATGGATGAAAAAAAAATGGGTTAAAAAGACCAAAAAAGGAAACAAATAACAGTTGTTTCATTTCCACAGTTTGCCCACACAATAAACTGAATTACGAGACTGCATGAAAAGGAAAAAAAACCAAACCACAACAGAGAGAATGATGAATTCTGGGAAAAGGAACTGTCAAGTAATGACTTGTGAAATATCTCGGCTGAAGGAGGGTTATCCGGAATTCTGGGCAAAGCGAGGGCTCGAACATTCTCTCGCTGGCCCCGGCCTTTAAATCCTCCAGACCGAAACAGGGAAAACGGACCGAACCCACATCACGGCGAATGTTTCAAAAACAACAAATCAGCTGTCGGTTTCAAATTCAATCAAAAGGAACCGAGGAGTAAGGACCTATGCCGCTTTCTTCGGTCGGTGGTCTTCTTGGCAGGAAGGTCGGAAAACCCGGATACGCGCGTGCACCACGCAACAAGGCGTTTAACCAAGCGTAGGACGGGAACGCTTTGTAAAGTTAATTCAAATCTGTTCGCCGAATGGAAAATGCAAAGGAGCATTTAGCAGATTAAGTTACGCTCCGGCGATGAAGTGATTTATTTGCATGCTGTGTGAAACTGTTGCTTTTTATCTGTGATCCATACAGTTTTAGGTCGACCGAGTGCATTATAGTCCATTTCATGCTTGTTAACGTTCGCTGGGAACAAGGGGCAACGTTAAACTAACCTAAACGTTACGTTCGGTTGAAATAGGTCACTAAAAGAACGTGTGTGTGTGCTATAACTTTGTTTAAAAGATTGACTGGTTTGAGGCCGTGGGTATGTAAACAATAAAAATGGAAAACATACAAACAGATTTATGATCTTGTATTAATGATTGAGCGAGGTTTACTTATTGATCGAATTGAACTCCACTTGAAGAGAATACAAACATCTGCTAGTTGTCTTCAGCTAAGGAACTCTCTGGCTTCCTTGACAAAACTAGTCTGTATCGGTGTTGGTTGGTAAGGTAACAATGCATTATTTGACAAAAAAATGATATCAAAGCATTGCTTTTTTCAAGCTTTAAAAACTTTGCAGTAGACGTCATTGTTAGCCCCCAATAGTATTGAAAGATGGATGAAGAGGCTTAAACTTTCACCGATTTTTTGCGTAACAAATTCTTCCAAGTTTAAATCTCCACAAGGAAAGTAATTTAATCTCTGTGCAACATCAAAGTATTGCAAAGTGAAGGGCAGCGAGGGACGAATGTTTCAAGTGCGGAGAATCTTCGAACTGGCGATAATATTTCATCCCTTTCGCCGATCGCTATCATTACATTTAGAATTGTCAAACAATGGCAGCGCTGGTGCCACTTTTTCCAGCCACCATCGGCAAACGGCATTCATTTTCCCTGAAACGAAACATACCTTTCCACCCCCTGACATCGGAAACTGTCCCATTCCGAATGGTTCTTCACCGTGCAGATGGTAATCGGTCACGTACCGGGAAATCTGTGCGCTAGGTTTCCATTGTCATCATTGGGCCGCCGTGTCAAGGAATAAATTTCCCTAGGGGAAAGGAGGGTTGAGAAAACGCAACCCGTGTGGAAGTCTCCTTTATCGCAAGCGTTTGAACATTTTCGAAAGCCACATTTTCGAGTAGCTAAAAGAATGGAACGAACAGAAGATTATTTCAACGAGATGCGATAGACTGGTGAACCATCAAAGGGTGGGAAAAATTGTGCGGCTAGTAAGTTTTCCAGCCCACTTACAGTGGGAGGAGGAGGAAAAATCTTGCGGCTTGCGTTTCAAAAAGATAGCGACAGAGAAATTCATCGACGAATCGGCTGACAAACGATCCTTTCGCCGGAGTTACTTTTTAATTCCTTCTTTTCCTTCACGTTCAATTCAGTTCCAATAAAAGAGCAGCCCTTCCGGATACCGTGCTTGAAGTCTAGCGACACAAGCTTAATCATGCAATGCTACCTTTCGGCCGACTTTCGAAACACAAAAAAAACACCTCCTATTACAAACAGGACGTCCAATGTTCCGTATTTCTTCCTGGCGGCCGTCGTGTCCTGGCAGTGAACGCGAAAGGATTCTGCTGTCAAAGCCACGCGCACACAGTGCAACAATGAAGCTGCAGAACAGCGAAGGAAAATGGAATCTACGGAAGCAAATGAAAAAACTTTGGCTATTAGGAAAACCGTCACTCAATTGCATATATCAACCGCTATGGTCTCATAAAAGTTTTCAATGCGATCGAATGTGCACAGAAACTGAAACTAGACAACAATGAAAACAGTTCACGTCGGAAAAACTGAGCATTCATTGATAGAAGGATTCGGTGGACGGAAATAGTGCTTCCCATTTTCCTTCACAACTTATGCTTGTATCTATTTATCTGTATCTATAATGAGAAATGTTTATTTAATAGAGAATTCCAACTTTATGCAATATGTTTCAGAATATGTAATGTTATAGCGGTTCCGTTGGTTTGTTAGGACTACCATAAGAATCAAAGGTTATTAAAAACTTACCCTCAACTTTTAAATAAACACTTTCCAGAAAATGTGATATAAATATCAGGAATAAAATATTTTTCAACGTGAAGAAAAGCTTGATGTGGAATTGATTTTTCCAATGCCCAGAGACTCCCAGAGATTCTCCGTTAGTATTTATTTTCTGACTTTGATAGTTTCATTTTTTTAGTTAAACAAAAATGAACGTGTTTTTGTCGGTCTGTCGCCTCGGTTCGATTCGCAAGACGAGCGAGGCGCGTATTTTCTCCGTACCAGTGGGATTTTAGGAGCGATTTTGTTTTGCTTTTGATTTCGTATTCCATTTATTTTGACTTCGCCTCCATAATTGTGTCCGCTTGAGAACTCACATTCTTCTTTCATTCTCTTTCTCTTTCTCTTTCTCTTTCTCTCTCTTTCTCTCTCTCTATCTCTCTCTCTTCCTCTCTATCTCCTTCTATCTCTTTCTGTCTGTTTCTCTGACTTGAAATAGTTTTTAAAATGTGACGCACATATACATAACTAATGTGTTTTCCGGTAGGTTTCCCATTCCATTGCGCCACTGATCCGTACAATATTGCTTTGGAGCCATCCAGCACTAGCTTGCTTAGGTCAATTTCTTTTTTTGGTTTGTTGTAACCTAGTCTTTTTCTCTTAAACTGTAAAGATATATGTTTTTTTTTTGGAAATATTGTTATCTGCTATATTGCAAATGATAGTTTCTATCGAGAGACACGGAACTAGTTTGCATGTTCCGTTGACAGATTTTCTCCTAAAGAATCAAAAATAACAAAACACGTTTCATAAAATAAATGCAGAAATTGCACAATTGAGAGGTAACATAAATAAAATTATTCATTTATGTAATAATATTTCTCACGAGGAGCACATACACGTGCATTGCCTATCAACGGGATTTATTTACAATTTTCTTTAATTAATACGTCCATTCCTTGACAATCGATCCATGCTTGGATGGAATTATAAACTAACCGTCCCTATTCCAGCATTCGTTATGTTTACTATCTGTACAGTGAAGAAACAGACCACAGCAAGCGGATGATGAAGATTCTATTGCGTTTAAATGGTTTCTTTCAAATGTGTCCTACGCTTCTGTGGGAAACCGATTGCCAACAAGCCAGCTTCGGTCAGTTTTCTTCGCATTTCGCATCTGACGGCTTGAGTGTGGTTGCAATTTTTCATCGATCGAAAGATGTGGTGAATAAATAGTGGTTAGTGGTTAAGTAAATAATCTTGGGTCCCAGCCTTCCCGACGAAGTAGAGGTGCGGTCTTTTCAAAC
>JAOEFI010015452.1:0-14912 GCA_034621735.1 Anopheles plumbeus | reverse complement strand
GGGGGAGGGGGTCGTCGATCCTAAAAGCATCACTTCGGCAGCCCGTTTGTCCCGAAAACTTCCCGTCGAGAAAATACACAAAGCGTCATCATGAGCGTCATCCCGCAAGTAATCTCCCACGCCCGGCCGTTCCCCAATCCGCGTGCGTGAGTGCGTGCGTGCGTACCGGCGGGTTTTCCATCTCTATATTCTCACTATCATCATCCCCCACGAGCTCCCCCCACCAGAGGCTCCCACTCGGGAATTCGGGCGTAATATGCTTCGCAGTGCGCGGAGGGCTCATAAAGGGAGGCCATAAAACAATTGAAGCATAACGAGCATCCAGCCCGGCTGCTAGCTATACGCGGGGTAGGACGATACGCGGGGAGTGCATCTTCGTTTGTTCTTCTCGTGCAGAGGCAGACGCAGAGAAGAACGCGCGGAAGAACGGCAAGAAAGAGCTGCAAGAAATGAAAACGCGAGGACGTGGGCGCCACATCAGTTCGTCAGCCGGGGATCGCGCCTCGCATTAGAGAAAAAGAAAGAGAGAGTGGGAGATAGAGAGAGAGAAAAAAAGAGCAAAAGAATAGGGACACGACGGAACGAAAGGTCACCGAAACGGATGGCTGGCAAAGCACGAACGTGAGAGACACACAGCGCATTGAGAAACATAAAAGCAAAAGTCAAAAACCGTTGCTCACGCAAGTTGACCCTTTCGTCTACCCCCTTCACTCCCCCCATCCCTCATCGGTTGGGTTCTTCATTACAGTTTCCCTACGCCTACTGCCGAATATGTGTTGCGGTGTCCACTCTCGTTCGAAGTAGTTTTTCAATAACTTTCCCATGTTTCTCCCGGTCAGAAATCCCGAAAGAGGTGGTGTGCGCGGACACGGATTGTTTCACAGCTACTATACTTACTTTCGCTCCGATGCGCTTCGTTTGTCCGATTCACATTTTTGTGTCTGTGTGTGCGCTTTTCTTCTCCTTCTTAGCTTTCCCTGCCGGGCGACAAAGCCTTGTTTTACGGCTTCGGGAAGAAGGGCGAAAACAAAAACAGAACCTCGTCGCGAAAGTACAACAAACTAATAAAACGCGTCCTGCGCCTCCTCCGAGGGCTCGGAATCCCCCCATCCGCATCATCATCATCATCATCATCCCGACGCAGTCCACAGTCGCGCGACAATCTTCCACTTTCTTTTCCACGAAGCGGGCTCGGGGATCTAATTAAAACAAATAAAACCGAAACTCGCGGCCGGGAATGGGAACGACGTCATAAAAGGGCGCATCGTTTTAATGGGCGTGCGAGTAGCCTCGGATTTCACTCTCCCGGCATCCCGGGTCCGTTGCATCGTTCTTTCTCCTCTTTCCGAGGAGTCGAAGGGAGGCTCGGGTTGCATATGCACGCGAACGAAGGAAAACCCTCGCGATCGGGTGACAATTTGAAGGCCCGCCCCCGGGGGGGATTTTTATTCCGTTCATTCAGACTGATCCAAACTATTCGGAAAATTGCCGGTTCAATGGCAAGGACCACTGGGTGTTCCCTTTCTACCCTTTCGCCGGTCACGAAGACACGAGCGGTCCCGATTGGGCGATTTACACCCATGAACGGAAAAATATCATTAACTCCTTAAGCGGATCCCAGCCAGGACGGCCGCCTGATCGATTGCGATGCATTCCTACGTTTATTTTGGTTATACCGAATGCTTAGAAAGTCCGCTTCGGATGAAGGAAAGTCCTTCGCCCCGAAATCGGCTTAAAAGTTATGGGCGATTTTTATGAAACTTTTGAAACCATTCACCTATGGCTGTAGCGGCACAATGAACCGCAATCAGTGCAGCAAACGGTAAACTAAGCATACCGACACAAACATAAACTTGACAGCAACATAAACATTTGACAACGGGCGGCGCCATAAAACTGCTGTCAGAAGGGGTCGAATTATCGTGTCGGTCGGTCGACTTCAGTCGCGTAAGCCAGTGCAAGAAAGGGGTGTAGAAGGGGAGGGTGGAGGGAGAAGCTTTTCTGGAGGAAGAAAACGCTCCATAAATCTATGAATGATCAACTATAAGCCACCACATAAAACATCAAACAGCATCAGTTCTGTTGTAGGATTGGGTGAAGAATCACTTCATTTTGAACATACACACACACACACACACAAAATAGGTAAAATGTGTTCACTCCGACGTGCTTAGGGATAACCATGACTGGATGGAAAAACAAAAACAAAACCGCAAACTGGAAGAACTCGCCCTTTTGGGAGACCGCTTCAACGGTTCGATTTTTCTTCGATACAATTTCGCAAGAAAGTTATTATAGTTTCGATACCACCGGGGAGTACCCGTCGTCTAGCGGCCCCGGAGCAGAAGGATGATGCCTGCTCAATCCCATTTTGGGACGGGCTGCGCGGTGCGAAGAAGAAGTCGTGATTCTTCGAGATACCTTCACAGGGACTTGATACCGAACCTTGCAATAAAAAAAGGGATACGATGGCAAGGAACAGCGCTCGTCCCGCTGTCTTCGACCGGCATCGATAACCTTTTTCGCTGTCCCCCCTTCCCCCCTATTCCCATTCCGCGTCAAGCACCACAACTTTATCCACCACCACCTTCAGAGGTCCCGAGCGCAGCACAAAGACAATGTATGACCTCGTCACCGGCCGAGGTTATATACTTTTGTTTTCAAAACCATAATCACCGCCCAGCATGCCCAATTCCTATCCCCAAACGCTTCTCGCTTTCGTTCCCTGCCTGCGGATGGCAATTGCCGACGACCGTAGGGAAGGCGAGGTACGAGGGAGGAAAATCAACCCACTCCAACCACACCCACGCGGCGTACAATGAAGTAACGGCAGAAGAAGGAGGAAGGTAGGGAGAAAAAAACCTCCCTCTTTTCCGACGCGTTGGCTGTGGCTGCATCGCAACTGCAATACTTCCCGCTGGGCTGCATCAATTTCCCCACCGGCCATACCTCCCGTTTACCACCATCAAACCTCCCCCTGCCCCTCCTCCTCCTCCTCACCATTTCATTGCAAGAGTCAACGCGTTTCCGTTCCGGTTGTTTTTCGGACGACCCAGCGCCCAACTGCAGGGCAACGGCTCCAGCGTTCGGAATTGTTTACACGATGTTTCCCCTCCCCTCACCCCACGGGGGGAGCGAGCCCGCGGGACGGGCGAGCTTTTGGCTTTTTCACAATTTCGCTCCGCGCGTCCCTCTTTTCCCCCCGTACGTCTCGCTCAATCTTATTATCTCACTGCGGTGCTCCAGCATCCAGCGCAGGCTTCGCTGCGATCAATTGGAGGTCTCGGGAAAGACGTACCCGAACCGTTCATCACAGAGGAATAGGGAAGAAGAAGGCGGATGAAGGGCAAGTACCCAAGTCAGTCCCGTCCTTCTCCTTCGCGGTCCCGCGCCATGCCACACGATTTCCAATGACACTGGGCTGGGAATTCAACAATCAAAATCAAATAATAATTTATAGTACATTGTTACGATGCCGTACCCGCGCGTGCCCGTACGTCGCGAACTGCACTGCATGTAGGTGTGTGTGTGTGTGTGTGTATGTGCGCGCCCCCTAAGAGCCCTGAGAGCAGCAGCATAAACTTTCGCCCGCGCGCCCAGTCTCTATCCCAGACCGCGCCCGGAATCGCACGCGAACATCTCGAATGTGTGCCTGCGGACGGTTCCGACTGTTGCGATACAATAAGCGACCGCCTGCGACTGAGCTTTGCTTGTTCGAAGGGGGGAGGGACGGGGGAGGGGATCGGAGGTAGGAACCACCCGCGGAAAGTTGAGCAGTTTTCCGCGTACTGTCAGCGTGCGGTCACCGTGAAAGGGGGCACAGTGAAGAGGGTGAGGGGGGAGGGCGCGGGGAGGGGGAGGTCGCGTCGCAAAGAATCACAGAGGAAGGAGTCACACCCGGAGGAGGCCTGGGCGGAAACTCCAGCCCAGTGGAGTCGAGAGTCGACTTCAAACGCGAGCTTAGTACGAATGTTTCGATCGTTTTCCAAGGAGTCACCCACAGTTCTTGTCGCCCCATTCCAGTCCCACTCCCGCCCCCTAAAATCTCCTCCACCCCTCCCCACCCCCCTTCTTCACCCAGCCCGGTGGCATCAAGCGGAGCGCTAGCGCGAGACCAGAACGTTTTTCTTGCCCCGTTGGGGTGGGTTTGTGACGAAACGAAAGCTGCTAGAAGGAAAAGCAGTTCATTCAACAACAACAACGGCAACAGAAAAGGGTTAGCGGGCAGATCTAGATAGACACACAGCGGGCCAGCAGTGGAGCATCGGAGCGGGGCTGGGGGCCGTCTCACATTGTGAGGGCTGTAAGTTTGTAAGCAATAATAATGTCTCCGTTTTGGTCCTCCTCAGTCGCCGCCGCCTTTGACATCTGCTGCCCAAGGGGAAGTGGAGAGTGGAATGAATGGACGATGGATGGGGAGAGGTTGGCCTGTGTGGTGGTGGCAGTAACAGTGGACACATTTAGCGACGGCGTGGCCCAACAATCAGACTGTGGTTGGTATCCGCGCCGGCACTGATAGGCGAATGACTAACGAGGAAAAGCAACCCCGAACCCCGGGAGTGGCCGAGTGCTGGATCTGGCAGGAAGGCCACCAAGGACACTCGGTCGGTGCTTCCCGTTCCGGTGCCGGATGTTTGAACTGTGGAGTCACAGTGGAGGGACGCTTTCCCAGATATTCGTGAAACTTCCATCGTCCTTCTCATTTTCCACACTCGGGAAGAGCTGTCGGTTGCGCGGAGGTTCCGAAGAAAATGTACAGTTGCTTTTCCCGGCAAACGGAAACTATTGCTCAAGCTCCGGCGAAGCTTTCGACAGGGCCCTTTGAACCTGGAAGAGCCGGGAGTTACTGGACCAGAGAGACCCCGGCGACGAGGAGGCGACGAAGATTCGTTTCCCATCATTTATGCAACGAGTGAAAATGCTTTCCACCAGCGATCATGTCTCTCCTCTCGTTCTGTGTGTATGTGCGCGGCGTGCGAAAGGCAGTTTCTTCCATTCCATCCCTTTTTTTACAGTTCCCATGTTCGGTTTCAGTTCCTCGAACTGAAGGCACAAAAAATAAGAGAAAAAAATCCCGAGGTTCGTGAAGTGCGATCGAACCGATGAAGGCCGTCGTCACGTTTTCATGCGCGTCGCTCGCTGTTCCAACTTCCCCTCACCCGCGGAACAACCTCGCGCGACAATTAACACCTCGTACTTCATAATGGCATTTGGCGATGGATTCGACGTGATATTCCTGTTCTTTTCCGGCGTTTTCCCTCCCCAAGGGGGGCATACGATACACAACCGCGAACGGGGAATGCAATATTTCCTTTCAGTTTGCCCTTCGGCGGGTGGAGCAGTCCCGAAGGGAAAGAAGAAAATAAATTTGCACAAAATTAAAACCTGGCTCATTATAAGGCATTTTCTTCGGCGGTAAAGCATGATCGATGTTTTGAATGTTTTCATTCATTCCAGAAGAAAAGTGAGCGCAGTGAATGATTCGGGGGTTTCAACGGGGTGCCGGAGTTTTCACACCCCATTTCAATGAATAAGTAAATATTCCCGCATTTGAGCAGCGAGAAAAACACAAAACGGACGGACTCGTTCGGTGCAAATTTCAATACCGCTTACGAGCCACGGGCGATTCGCGAATACCTCTCCCCCCTCCCCCTCCCCATTTCCTCCGCACCCCCGTCCAACACTCATTTAAAAGCCCATTTACGATGCTGTTGCGCAAAGGCTGCAGACACAATTAAATTAACACCCAACGATTTGTTGCACCGAACGGAGCCCCGCGGAAATGGGTTTGCGATCGGCCGCGTCGATGTGCCGCTCTGTCTCGGAAGATGGGGATGGGAAGTGGGTTGGGTAGCGCAGAGGCTCGTGCTGTTCGTGCGCATCGTGCGGCAAAGCGGAATGAATAAATAACAGGCGAAAAAACAGCTTTTTCGCGAAACGGCTCACAAATTAGTCCCGACCGAACCGGCCTAGACCGTTACCGGGCCTAGGAAGGTAATTTGGACGCTTAATTGAAACTCCTACAACATAGCCGTAGCTTCCTTCCCACCCCCAACTCCGCCATCCCACAACGCGGGTGTGTTGTCCGCTTTGCGGCTCTTCTTCAAAGATTCTCCAGATTCCACCCTTTCCGAGCCACAGTCAAGCAGGGTGCATGGACGGTGGGGGGCAATGAATAGCTGGAACCATGTCGATATAGTAACGACCTCTTCAGTGAATGTTACTTGTGTTTAGGTCCACCCCTTTCGGGGTCAATTGACTCCTGAAAAACCCGATGCTAAGTGACGTATACGGACCGAGTCAAAACCGGCCCTAAATGCCCTGGGTTGGGTTTCATTTCCCAAGCAACCGTCATTTTTTTCTAAAACCACTAGAACGCTCATTGTTTTCTTCTTCGTCTTATTTTGACCCTAATACAGGTACAGTGTGTTACATTATTGTAAAGTAGGAGAAAGGTAAGGGATCATACAAGGTTTTTAGAAGTTATGAAAAAAGTTACAGAAAGGCCTCCAAATATCACTGAGTTGATTTACCTCGAGTTGTATGTGGCAGTGTGTGCTTCTCCTGTCACTCCACTGTTGTTACTTGCGCCCCTCCGGGGGGTCAGCTGGCCCTCGCTGGTACGGTGAGTGTTCATGTGCCCGAACAAAACCTTTAAAAAACGAACGGGAGCATCACCCGCCCGTCCCGAAAGCGCACCGTATGTGTGTGTGCGTCGGTGAAACATGACTCGTTTGTGGGGGAGGGTGGCACGAAAGAGTGTCGAGAAGAATTTAAATCTCGATAAGTGTTCCGCGATTCATCTGCAACAACGCGCGCGCCTCGGTGCCGCGAATCCATTTATGGATCCCATGAACCGTACCCGCCAGCCTGCCGCACATTCTACTCTCCCCCCTCCCCTCTCCCGGAAGCGTGGGTGGAAGCAGGGAGCAGGGCTGCCGGTGGTTATGTTAAACGAGCGCATTCTTCCGTCGGGTGGATGTTTACTTTTATTATCCCCTTGCGTTCGCCGTTTTAACGCCACGCGTCCATGAGAATATTTTTGGCAATAATTTTTCATGCGAGTTCAATTACTTCGGGCGAATTAAAACGGTGAACTGTTTATCTGGTTTACCATAACCTGTAGACCACCTTTGCTACGTGGTCTGCTTGTAGCTTGATAAACTTTCAATAGTTTATCGCGTGTTGACCTCAACTATAGGATGTTCCGATTCAAACTTGGATAGGTTGTACGAAACATTTCGCATTGAATTCGAGCCGCTTTGATTTCCAGAAAGTGAAGTACACAGTATGGAACACAGTATTAGAAACCATACTATTGACCTGGGGATCGTCACTTCACTCAAAAATAGAATCTGCGGGAAAATGGATGAATTCCGACCCGAGGCACCTTTCCCATTGCATCGCAGTGTGCAATAGAAGAATATCATAATATTCTGCAGCTGGCCGGAGCCGTCTTCGGGCAATGTGAGCAAGATGAGATTGTGGATCAAGATCCCCTGCGGCCGATCAGGGTGGTTTTTTTTTGGCAAAGAATGTTGAAAAACAACATTCAAATTTCTACATAATTAAAAGCAACAACGAGCTTCGGGCGGTTATGCCATTATCTGTTGAGCAGCGTTTAGTTTTCTTCCCCTCCTTCTGCATTTAGCCCTATTTGTTTTCATTACAATTCGATTCCTTTCATTGTTTCGATTTCAGTGGTTCTCAGAAGCAAACCGAGCGAAAAGAAATGCCGATGCAATCCTGGAAAAGTATCAACAACCGTGCGTCTCCATTTGCGTTTGGAAGGAATCGCTAAACCCGAAGTATTACAGCCTGGAAGGCTGTGTCGAAGCCTCTCCAACACATTATAATGGACACACAGTGTTTATTCCGTGTATTTTGGTGGACGCTTGGATGAGCAGATTCTCCATTACCTGATTCTACGCCAACCAATATAAAGTTATGTATGGGTGGGCAAACGAAAACGGAGGAAATACGAATAAAACTAGCAGCTCATTACATAGTTTTTCACGGGCAGATGTCGTGGGCCGGCGGAAATGGAACGACTGTTTCGTGGGAGCTCGTGCTACGCTGTTTTCCGTAAGCGTGGAATCAACCCATGGGAAAGAAGAACAATTCTAAACGAACCGAAACAAATAAATAAATTAGCGAACGATTTGTGAAACTGAAAGATTTATGTGAAATGTCATAAACTATTTACTACTACATCCTTCTGGGAAAATGTGCCATTCAGCTAAACCAAGATTCGGGACCCTTCCGACGAAACCGAAAACATTTAAATCGCTGTCTTGAAACCACCACAATGCTTTCCCAGATACAAATCCTTGTGCATCTCCAATCTCAGCGATGAAAGAAACAAAAAAACAAGAAATCACTTGAAGGATAATTCTAGGTGACATTAAGTTACTGAGATCACCCACGAGCTGAGCATAAAATTCCCACGCCCATTACACATTGGAATGGAGGAAAAAAGGAAGGGAACTGTCAACGATGACAGTTAATCCGGGTCGGGCGGGTCGGCGCCACCAAAACGGCGAACTCCTCGATCCCGAACCCAATTAGGCGGAAGTTCACATCCTACCGAACGCATACGAGCAGCCGCCGCCAAACAGAGAGAGAGAGAGAGAGAGAAAGAGAGAGAGAGAGAGAGAGATAAAAGGACGTAAAAACCCTTCCACCTGCTTTCCTTGCATTTCTCCGGCAGCCAGTCCTGCCTGCCTGACTTGCTGGCCGGATGGCTTTTTTTTGTTTTCTTTTTCGGTCCCAAGAAAGGGTTGCCTAAATAGTTGGCCCGTTTCAAACGTATGAAAATCCATCTCATAATCTGTTGCCCTTCGTTTATCTTTTCGGTTTAAGTTTTCCCTCTCTCGAACCTGTCTTCGGCAAATCCTCTCAGGTCATCCTTGAAGGCACATGTTTCTTTATTCTTTTTTATTTTGCTTGTTCCCACCCCCGTGTTTGGCGTTTTCCAAACCCGTTTTTCAATCGGGCACCGGTTTTGGCGCCCTTCGGTTTCGCCCTGGACTGGACTGGGCCCTTCTCACTGCTCGCTTGGGTCCGGTTCGCTTCCGAGAAGGTGTCGCCAACTGTTCGCAGAAGTGAAGGACGAACCTGAAAGGAGAGCTTCACCAACCAACCTAACAAGAGCATCGCCCTTTTCCCTCCGGGTCCGGGTCGAAGCCCTTTTTTGGAACTTTTCGCCCTCCTATCGAACCCGTCCATTCGTTCGTCAGTGAAGAGTACGCCAACTGCAAACTAGCAACATTTGCAAACTAGCAACATTTCGCTCCATGCTAGGGCAGAAGCTTGCAGTGAATGAGAGCTTCGGGAAAAGTGCCTGAAATATAGCTGAGACTCACCTGCCCACCTGGCCGGGCACCGCCCCGGCTTCGGAAGAAAGTCCCGCGGAGTCGTGACCTGCTCGCGCGCGCGCGATGGTCATTTGCGGCGATCGCAAAACCAAACTCCATCCATCATCGCGGGAACGATGCTTTCGACAGGCCCTGGCGAATTGGGCGAGTCACGGAACATCGCTTAACCCCAGCCAACTGCTGGGAAGCGCCTCGCCATCTAATGAACCCACGACGGAAACCAGTGGAGGGGGGAGGGGTTCACGGGGGCGACCGGGGGAGGCCCGCGGAGATTGCACACATGCTTTAGGAAGAACCAAAAAAAACAGAAAATGAAAAGAGACCAAAATGAAATTAAAAAAGCTAATGTCTAAAAAATGGAAAGCGCAACCTTCAAATTAAGCGCACGAAGGAAGCACCGGCGCAAGCGGGTTTTTGAATTCATTAGAATTTTGGATGAATTCCACAGCACTAGTGAAGCTGTTCGGGTGCTACTGCCCTTTGGGGGGCATTCTAGGGGTCAGTTGACTCCCGTTCGAATTGACCGTTACATTAGTCGGCCTTATCCCGCGCACACGCTTCTTGTTTTCTCTCTACCATTAGATACGTGCTGGGTTAGCTAGGTTTCCTTATTGCTTTTCATTTAGGTTTGAGTTTTGGTCTAGTTTTTAGTGCAACCGACATTTGCTTAGGCTTTAGGGTTTACTTTCTTGACCAACTCTTGACCAATTTTTTTGTTCTCTTGTTGCTGTTGTTTAGCCGTCTTGGCGAACTGTTTAATGTTTCAAAAAAATTATAATAAATAAATAAATAAATAAATAAATAAATAAGTATAAAAAATAACTAAATCATTACCCTAGACACTATTGATGTTAATGGTGGAGAAAAGAACACGGTTCAAACTTTGACAGCAACCATTTGCCCGGTGGTGGGGCGTTTAGTGTTCCGTGCATTAATTATGGCCCGCAATAGGTTTTGCACACCGCGTACCGCGCGAGGTCGTCGGGTGTGCGATGGAGCATCCAACAGCGTGTCCGTGAACCGAAGCAAACGCGACCGGGCTTTCAACTTCATCAAAACTTAATCAGTTGCTTCAGCATAACGAAGCGGGCCATTTTTCGACAGCGTTCGCTTGTCGTTTCCGTGGGGGGAAAGGTATTGTTTTGTCGCGGAAAGCCCATCGATGAAGCAAAAGGTTCAATTGTAGAACGAGGTCTGTTTGATCCAGAAGAGTAGTTCCACGCCAACCGGGGGCTACATTCAGCCTGTTCAGGTGGAAGGCGATGACACATCACTACGAGGGTATAGCATCCGTCGGCCCCTGGCCCCTGGCGCACCCTGGCACTCTGGCGCCCTGTCCGGCACAGCACTCTAATCCGGCGTAAATCTGCCCATTAGGCGCCAGGGCCAGGGGACACTCGTCCACGATGGCCACTCTGCGGGAGCTTTGCGGAACACAAAGGCTACTGGGAAGAGTCGAGTGGGACAGCCAGCGGGAGAGTGCAATCAGGCACCGGCGAGACGCCGAGGAGGAAAACGACACCTTCAAACGGCATTAGGGGTGATTACTGTAGCATCCTACATCCACCACCAGGGAACCAGGAAGGCCCCCAAAAGCGGCACGGTGGGCCAAAGCCAAAGGTCAATCGCGGAACCGGGAATCAATTCAAAGGGCCCTCCCCCGGACTGGACTGGCTCGTCTCGCGCACATAAATTCGCCAGCACCGCTTGCTCCGGTGCGCTACGGGGCTTACGGGAAAACCCGACCAGATCAGTCGCCCTCGTGCGCGAAACGAACACCGCGTCTTCGAGCTCGCCACCGACGGAGGATATCCCCCGAATTAGCTATGCTAATTTCGCGCAGCTGGAACGAACGAACGGGCGACCGGGTCGCCCACTTCCAGGGAGGACGGTGGGAAGGGGGGCGGGAGAGTGCTGAGTGCACGAGCGTCCTGGAGGCTGACGGAAGGACTCGACGGAAGGACTCGACTCGAGGTGGCAATAAGATTAGGTTGTGTGTGATGAAAGAGAATATTTGATCACAGCAGAGATGGCCCGAGTGCACGCTACGGTGACATCTCGATAGCGAGCGGATGAGCCCCACCGACCGAACCGACCGCCCCACCGGCCACCTACATCGGGTCCCTGCACCCAGGATGGTGTCGATGTGCAGCCTTCGCAGGACGGCAGCCGGTTTGAGAATGGATGCTTTTCTGCCGGGCACAACTTCTGCCCGGATGCAACCGGGACGGGGTGCCGGTGCGGAAGGACACACCAGAACGGCGCGCGAACGAAGGACGAATGTCCGAGTGGCGGCAAGTTTGATGGCCCGGCATCCTTTACGCGCTACACCATCTGGCGGAACCGGACCGGAACGTTTGAACTCAAAGCCGTGGCGCTACCGGGGAAGAGAACTTGCACACTTGCAAAATGCAGTGGACCACTTGCACTGGATGTCCGTCGTCGTGCATAAACTCGCGCGTCCCACTTGCACCAAAAAACCAGCCCACTGGCTTATCGTAGGAAAATGTTTCCGAGCGTTTCGAATCAGACACATGGGAACCCCGGAATCCATTAGGCAGGAAGGGCGTGCCCGGGGTGGGTTGAGGTTCCCGCAAGGCCAGCAAAATCGAACCCCCGCCGATGCAGCCATAATCTACTCGCCCGCCGTCCCGTCCCGAAAATTCGTCCTCGTTTCCTGCTCCATGTAGCCGATACCTTTTCCGGTAGCGCCGACCCGGGATCCTGTATTTAAATACACTTCAATCCCAGTGCCGTCGGGGCACGTAGGGCACACATTTTATCGCTGCGGAATCCGAGCTGCTCCGAGCGAGCGAGATCTCGTCAAATCAGGATCAGGATCTCATCGGAATCGGGGCTTTGATGCGCACGGTCTAACGCGAGGAACGGTTTTCGAAAATGAACGGCGAAAATATTGAACGGAAGTAGACCCACCGGCAGATGTGTCGGAATCGCCCGTTCGGACTGCCCAAAGTGGTTTCGTTCGTTGCTCTAAGATGCAAAGAACTGCTGGGACACTCTTGCGACTAGAGCTCCATTTACCAATAGGAGCTACTCCAGTCTTGGTTGTTTATTGCGTCGACATAGCTGAACTGCCTCTCTTGTATGCATATTTCAGGCAACACTTCGCCTGACGGAGCAATACGATTCCTTGTTTTCCGCGTTCCCCACCTTCTGGCTGGGCAGGGGAAAACAAAAATAAATCGCATGCTCGGCATCGGCATGCGTGCAACAGCAACAGCTGAGACGCCAAGCTTGGCCTGGCAGAGGAAGCCAGGAATGCACCGATCGTTGGCACGCGGAAGGGGTGACCACCTCCACGCTTCCGCTCTAACAATGAAAGCTACTTATTGTTAATTAATTTCTCCTGTTCGCCGGCTGGTTCTATCGCTTAAAAGTGCTTGTTGGTGGTAGCCACCGCTTGTCGGCGAAGTCCTGTGCCCCGGTGTTGAAGCGCAGCGGGTTCTCCTTCGTCGTCTCCGGGCTTTGTGCTCCGAAAGGGGCAAACCATTCCGCCGGGCAAACGATGCACCTAGCGACGGGTGACAACTGGAGCAGTTTCTCCGTTGTGCTAGGCTACAGTCGCAGAACACACGTTCCACGCTGTAAACGGCTTCCCTAAATATGACATGCTTTTCGTTTCAGCATTTTACAGTGCCTTGCATCTGGGCGCGCGAAAAGAAAACCGCTGCCCACAACTACAAATAGGTGCTCTCTAGTGAAGAGGATCGTGGTGCAGTAGAGGCTGGGAAATGGGGACGGACGGGTAACAAGAAGAATCCAACGTTTTGCACTTCTATAACTACGTTTCTTATTCCCAAAGATATCTGACAATTTCTCTCGTTCGATCAGGTTTTCCCTTGAATGTAAGAAACGTACACCATATTGAGTTATTATAACGAATAAAATTGTAAAACTTTCCTCTGAGAATGTAAAACCGGGGGAAGCAAACGCCATTAAGCTTCAAGGAAGTCAAAGGTGGAATATTTCATTCCATTTCACTGTGAATTTGTTAACTAATATTTTTAGTTGGAAAAGCACGAAACAACTGTTACAAACCCAATCCGGTTTTGTTAGCCTCCGAATTGCAATGCAAAATGAAATGCTCAACATATCTGTTCGATGCTGCCATAAAAAAAAAGCTGTGCATTGCAACTGTTCGAGCAGTTTCTGCTCGAATCGTTACAGCTGTTTGTGAGTTACAACACCCAATACAATAATGTGCGGAAAAACTGAACAGCGAGAGAGGGAGAGAGAGAGAACACGCGAGCTGCGCCGACACGATGGGGAGGAAAACTTCGCGAGAGTGAGATCCGACCGAGCAGCGCGCGGCTCATCTCCGGTGAGTGTGCGGCTATGATATCCGAATGCGAGTTCAAGCACATGGGCCACGGCCAGCATCGCGGGAACATAAATTCACAGTGCGTCGGCATCCCGAACCGGTTCATTCTTCCTTCGCGGCGTCTCATATTCCATCCACTTGCACTCTGTTGCTGTTCTGCGCCGAAATAACATAACGGCCCCCTGCGTTACAAACGCAACTTTTCTCCGGAATTTTCCCTCGCAAGTGTTCAATGCAACATAGGCTACGGAAAACTGCTAAATTGCACCGATATAATAATTCCAATGGAATATATGGCACCAACTGATGGGCAATTTATTTGCACCCATAGCTACATTGGAAAACCCTTCTCATTGTGCAAATTTTTTCTCGAGATTTTGTTCACTAACTCTACAAAAAGACTCGCCAAGCCATAGCCGCCACTCGACGGAAACGGGCGCCCCTTTTTCTAAGCCTACATCCTTTGTTCCAGTTCGTCTTTTCTTTTCGCTCGGCTTGCCCGAAGGATGACCATGGCCGCGTGTTGACCCGCACGGCGGGAGGCTGGGAGGCCGATTGGAGGCCCGAACCCGCGCGGGAGTCGGAATGGGATGGGGCGCGATACGTGTGTACGAAAACAAACCAAACGGCGACGGAATAAATCCCAGCCCAGCGCCGCAGCAAGGAACTCTTGCTCACGCGTCCGCCTTATTATATTTTCTCCTCTCTGCTGGCCGCCTTTTTCTTCTCGCGGTTCCGCGCGAGCATGCGGAGAGATCCTCCGTAGCAGTGTGTGTGTGTGTGTGTGTGTGTGTGTGTGTGTGGGTCTGTGAGAAGCGGGAAGAAGGGCGAGCGCTCTAACAAACGAATGTGTCGAAGAATATGGCAGAATAAGAAGGACGGAAAGAACCGAAGAACCTGTATTACGGCAAGCATCAAACTGCGTGCTGGTGGACAATACGGCAGTGGATGAGCGAGCCACCCCACGATGGGATTCAGGAAAAAAAGGTTGTGCCCGACGAGATGCACGCGGGATTTGCATACTGCCGCTGCCGCGAAACTGTGGACCGAAATTTGCCGAACCTGCACAAAATATCCGAATCGAGCTACGTAGTGTTCGAAGGTTGATTAATAAGGGCTCTCTCTCTCTCTCTCTCTCTCTCTCTCTCTCTCTCTCTCTCTCTCTCTCTCTCTCTCTCTCTCTCTCTCTCTCT
>JAOEFI010015451.1:0-15025 GCA_034621735.1 Anopheles plumbeus | reverse complement strand
AGGGAACGCAGCAGCAGCAACAACATCGGCAGCAGCGGAGCGGACACTCCGACGGACGATCCGGCACTGACAGCGATTCTGAGGACGGCGACGGGGCACGTCGTAGCTCCTTGACGTCGTCCGAGACAGCAGCGGTGACCGAGGCCACGACGTGGCAGCAATGGATGGAATGGCAGCAATGGATGGAGGTGCGCCGTAGGGCGAATAGGTGGCGGCGGCATGAAAGCCGCACGAGCGTGACGCTCGATGAAAGAGCATCATAGGACCACTCATATGACACTAAGAGTCGCCAGCAGGCGCAGGCGCCTGTGAGGTAGCGCTGCTCATAGAGCACTACCCCTCGCCCCTTCAATACCTCGCGGTAATAGGGTCGAGGACGGCCGCGAACATAGGGAGTTTTAGTTGGTAGTCCCTTGGGGGTAGTCCAACACTACCCGTGCTAGGACAGTGGGTCTGGCATGAGTGTGTGTAAACGCATTTCTCCTGATTATAAAAAAAAAAAAAAAGGGAGACGGACCTGTCAACTGACGAACATTTTTTAGACGGGGGACGGCTGAAAACCCAATCAATCTAACTGCGGTTGCCCACGTCCGCGAACGTCGTGTTCAAACGACTAAACGAAAGTAACGAAGGGAACAGGAAAATCCGTATCGATCCGTGGATTGACCTTTTTACGGACGGCTGGCTTGCGAATTTCTGGGATACTTCGCCACATATTGGAACGCCCTAGGCCCAGCGGCTAAGCAATAGAACTGTGTTGTCTACGAAAAACACATTCTTTCCAGCTGGCAGGTGTCTGGCGGCACGCCATTTTCGAGATCTAAAAAGTGGCCCGGGACTCTAGACAAAACAGCAGATTCCCGGGAATCTTCCTGTCGTCGTCACTCTCAAAGTGCAGTGTTTTCCAGAAAATGGCTACAGAAGATAGCACCTTGCAAACAGTATGTTCCTTCGCGTGTAGCATGCGTTCCACCCTGGGTGGCGAACCTTTTGGCAGACCGGTAGAATATTCCCCGGAGAGTAAAGTCGTGAATGCAACTTGGTCGCTCTGGTGCAGATCACAACCGGGCGATACGTGAAGATAGCGGAGCCGAGCCTTGGAGTGGTAAGAAGAACAAAAAAAAAATTACAGTACATGGCAACAGTTCCCTTCGCTCCTTTTGAACAAGTGCCACATTGCAAGAGTGCGGCAAAAGCACCGATCCCCGAGGATGACGCTCGAATAGCCGCTAGGATAAGTGAGAAATCGAGAGAAATAACAGTAAGGAGAATTAAAGAAAAGAATCGCACCCCGGGACGAGCGGCCATTTTTTGTTCTTCTTCATTCCTCACTCACACACCTTCTCACCGCGTGCTGGCGGTGGAGAGTCTGCCGATCGAATTACGAACGCAAACGGCGGGCATCGACATGTAAATGCAAAATCTGATCATGTTTTCCTCCGGCGAAGATGATTGAATTCGGGTCTCGAGACAGCAAATTTTTGTCGTCCAGGTCCAAGGCCAAGTCCAGGGCGTGTTGTTCACGGTTGGTCCGCATGTGTCTGTCCCATCGGGAGGATGAAGCGGATGGTGCTTGATGTTCCACCCATCAGTTCAGAACGAATCGATTCCGATGTTGCTGGTGTTCTCCGCTCGAAACACGACCCGTCCCCGCAGTCGAGCTGCAAAGCGAGCCTTCCACGAAAGAAATGGTGCAAGTGTCCGAAAGAGTATAAAAAAAATTGGGCGGATAGTGACATGTTTATGCGCCGGAAACTCACGGGCACCACCATGGCACAGCTCGGCATCGTCGGGTGGATCGAAGGATAGCTGGCACTGGCAAACAAACGCGCGTCGCCGGAGCAAACTGGTTGTGTGTTGCGAAGGTTTGACGGGTTTTTGCGAGCGGAAAAGCCCCGGCCAAGTATCTGCGGAGTCTGCGAAATGGAGTAGATGAGCCATCTGGTTTTCGGGGCGGCTAGTAAGCGGGGCTGGCAAACCCATGTCGCACGACGCGCGCGGGCGTCCAACTGTCTGCGGGATTGCGTGCCTGCCGTGCCGTGCCATGCCTGTCTGTCTGTTTGTCTGTCTGTCTTTCTGTCTGTTGCTTCGTCAGCCAGGGCGACGCCACGCCGGAGGGAAAACATAATGTCGCGCTGCTGGCAGAGTGCTCTCTCTCGCCTCTGCCAGGTTTGGTAATGGAAGAGATTGGGCCCCAACCCTGAAGCGCCCGGGGGTAGGTATCGGTGTTGGTATCTCCGGGGACAATCAGTTTTTTTACCGATCCTGCTCCTCCGCTGGTGGAGCTCGGGATTTTCTTCCCTGATCTGCCTTAAAACCGAGAAAGCGAATGCGTTCCAAAGGACGCCCTGGAACCCTGGAGCTGTTTACACGGCATTCCACTTTACATCCGACATCCTGCTCTCCGCCTTGGGGATAAGTTGTTGCCGAAAAACTGTTACACCGCGAGCACAAGGTGGCACTAACGACAACGGCAGTTGGCCGTAACCATTCGTTCATCCTACTTCTTTACTGCCACCACGAAGAGCAAAGTACTGGATAATCCTTCTCCACCGCCCCTTGTTCGAGGGTCTCGTTGTGGCAACTTCCAGGAATGCCTGTATGCCTGGGTGGGAGTCGAAGAATAGACTATCAATCGGGTCCCTTCATACGCGCCTGCTTCAACAGATGCTTTCCATTCCACCTTCATTAGACTAATTAAACATTTCTATTAAATGGATTGAGTACGAGTGTCTTGCTGTGCGCCGAGGAAGGAAGAGAGAGAGAGGGAGAGAGGGAGAGAAAGAGAGATAGAGAGAGAGAGAGAGAGATAGAGAGAGAGAGAGAGAGAGAGAGAGGGAGATAGGGAGAGAAAGAGAGAGATAGATAGAGAGAGAGAGAGAGAGAGAGAGCACAGATGTTACCGACATGCCAGCACTTCGTCGGCGGAAAATCTGCGGCAACGAGCGGAAAGCTCATAAATTAGTGCGTCTTTTCACGACATGGGATTCAATTCATCTTGCTTAGCACGGCTCGCGTACACAGGTTACTGCCGGCACTCAACGACGCGACACGATGATTCAATCCATCCAGAATCAGTGACCCCCCCCCCCCGAGGTTTCTGCGGAGGCGCGGAAACTGAAAGATTAAGACGCTTCCGACGGTTAGCACCGCCAGCGGGACAATGAGCGGTTTTCCCATTTCAATTTCGCTCATCAATGTCGCCTCCGTTACTTGGCAATACACTTGGCACCTTGGGCCTTGGTGTGAGGTGTAGGCGCTGCCTCATCGTGGAGGCATCGAAGAAGTCTTCGGAGAATCGGAGAACTGTTCTGGGGGAATGTAAATGAGGCGCGCGCACGCTAAAGGGAACGGGAAAACTTTCAAAATTCCGGGCCCGAGAAGGGTGAGACACCGCCACCACCGAAGGGTTAGATAGACTCAATAAAAATAACCGGTATTGTACGGCACTGTAAACGAGGTGTTGATGTTCCTGGAACGGCATCGTTACGGCGACGGGCCGCATCCAGGGATCACACGCTGCAATCAGCCGGGATCCTTCCTTGGCCCTTTTCGGGCCCTTCGATGTCGCTAGTGGCAGTTACCGTACCGGCTTATCTAGCCCCGCATTGTGACCGCGAGATTTCTTGTCCGTGTGTTTTATTTTCTCGAGCATCTCGAGCTCATCGGCGTGGTATCTGGAATTGGGCTGTTCGCTGGTCGTACCTTTTCCCGATTTCCAGTATCTGTTTACGGTATGCTGCTCGGCGACTTGCTTCCGCCTGCCCTTTCCCGCTTTTTCTCTCTTACTCTTTCTCTCTCGCCACGGACGCCCATTAGGAGCCCGCGCGGGGAAACGATTCCAGGCACGGCTCGTAGGCAACTGGTTTCAGTGGTACTGGCCCGGTTGTAGTGGACGGCAGGCTTATCGGGTGGGATTTATCATCGTACCCGTGCCGGCGGGGCCCTGGGCCTGGTGCGGCAATATCTTCATTAGGAACAAAAATATTTGTTCAATAAATAAAACCACACCAGAGGGGAATGCCGTCCACTGGCACCTGCCCCTGGTCCACCCTGGTCCTCCACCACCGACGTTCGCGGAAGGCGGCCCACTTGCTGGATTAATGCGGGGCACCGATTTCGGCGAAGTCACACCCGGACGAGACGGAGCAGGGAGAGAGCTAGTTGATTGCGGCAGGCGAAAGAGCATTCATCTCGTGGTTCATTCACACAGTGGATGAAAGTATCCAAAACACGTCGTTAAAACAAGTTGCCATCCTTAATGATATTGTTGTACATGAACAAAAGGACAAAACCTGCAAAAAGAGCTGTCTCTTAAAAAGTAGTTCTATTTGTGTTCATCCCGGTTCGAACGCAAACACTGGCACTGAAAGTAGCGACATAACCCGATTCGCGACAACCGTTCCACTGTGCGAGCAAACTGTTGAACATGACCCCGTGTAATGAGCTAGTCGAATCCGCAGTGACCAATCAGCATCAATGACTCGTGGCCGCACCAGCGCTTCTCCCCCAACTCCAAAACGGGCGCCACTTGTGGCTTCGAAAAAACCGGAGGCTGCTCCATTCACTCAAAGCTGGCCTTCCAATCAGTTGCTCCATGCACCTCTTCTGTGGCCGCGGGACCACAGCACACCGGTCTCAGTAGCTGTGCCGCCGTCACGAACAAACCCATTTTCGAAGCGTTCCTGCCCCGCACGGAGTCCCGCACCGCTGTTTTCGTCTCTCCTATTGGAAGGCACACATTCCGAGGCCGATGGAATGGAGATGGAATCTCTCACGATGTCTCGCTAAGGCAGCGACAGACAGTTATAGGTTTTAAGCAGCAGGTTTAGTTTTTAGAGTCACGATAAAGGTTTCTAAAAACTTTACAGGTTGGCCCAAAAATCTCAAACTTTGTGCAATGTTGTTTTCTGTTTACAAAACGTGCCCTCATAGTACTTGCCGTAGTGTCAAATGTTCAGTTGTCAAAACACAGTAGCGTTGAGATTTTTGAATCGCCATTTTGCATTTTTGAGGTATTTTTTCTCAGTAGCAGTCTGCGACTATGCGATCCGCTGCCCAAGCGGGCGGCATCAGCATCCGGCCGGTTTAGCAACAGGGTTTTACAGGCCTGACGGACCGCACGCGTGCTTCAGCCACAAACGTAAACGTATATGGCGCGCTTAATTGTGCTTATTTATTTTTGGATTTTTGGCGGGATTTTTGGACACGCTCAGCTGTGTACTTTCGATCTCCTCTCCACTTCGCTTTCGTTGCACCCGATTTCCGCCCCTGGATGTGGTAAAAAAAATGAAAACAAAATCGCTTCGCTTCCCAACAACCACCCCCGGCGCTCCATCTTCCCGTTGGTCGACCGCACAGCCATGTCGTGCGGTGAGTGATTGGCGAAGTGATTTATGAAGAGCGTGTCAGGCGGCCGGCACCGGATACCGATGGGCGAGAAAACCGAAGCTCAACATCAAACTGAAGTGACCACAAATAGCTCCGACCCCGCGGTGTTGTCCCCGGCGTCTGTGGAACATTTCACATGTTTCGGCATAAAATTTGCGATTATTGAACGAGCCGTCGATTGATAGATTGAAAGAATTGGAGCGTATTTCTCCCCTTCTTGATGCGTGTTTGCGTTTTGTGGTTGGTGTGCTGCGTAAAAAAGTTGTCGAAATGTGGGGTGTGTTTAAAAAGCTTGTCTAGCCTCTTTAAAGTACCGTTTGGGCGTGTCACGAGTGGAGCTGGAGGTCCTTGCGAACTATACCGCTGCACACTCTGCCCGAATGGACTTTTGACGTTTCGGCCGCCGTCCGTCCTCCGTCTGCCGTCACGCATAATCGTGTGGTTTTGCAAACTTTTGTTGCATTTGGCACTTTCGATCGACAACTTGAAAAACAACGAGGGTTGGTCTCTGTTGGTCACCCATGTGCCATTATTACATGATCCTGAGTGGGTTCCCCTTGAGGATGCGTATGTGGTCGATCCGTTTTGGAAGACTGCACCCAGCTGCCCTGACTGTTTTCCAGCTCGAAACTGCTGAATGCACCGTCATTCGGAGGGCAGTTTATCTCCGAATTGTTTAGCGAGCAGGACGGGGAAACGAGTGTCTTACTCTAGAGTGTATCCGGCTTCGCTATCAGTTGGGCGGGAAGGTCCTCCGTTTTCTTCTACAGTACGCTCCAATCTCATCGAATTCCATATAGATCCTTGGGGCACATCATCATGCCATCTCTCCGTCTAATCTTCTAATAATGACGCCGCAGTAGAGCAGTTCTTGCTCTAGAGCGCCGAGCTTTTGAAAGAAAACTGACAACCTGCCACTGGTCCAGCCGGCCACGATCACATTGCGTTTTTTTCGCCGGGTAGATTGCTCAATCTCCGACAAGGTCAAGATTATAGCTGCAGCGATGTGAGTCGCGCGGCAATGCGAAGAAAAGAAATAGAGATAAAGAGAAGTGAGAGTTCGCTGCGCATTCCACGGCGGAGAATGGTTGCCAGCGCTGGCCTGCCGGCAGCATCCAATGCACTGTGTGGCCGCACAGGTCTTGGGACGTCGGCGACACCACGGTGGGCCACGACACGGGGTCGTATCGGTGCCGGCCCCTGGGGGCGCGGACAGCGAATCAACGTTTTATTACACTTCCGAGCGAGCCCGAGATTACCTCCTCAGCCGAGTACCGGTCGGCGAGCCCTCGGTGGCAGCGATGCGCTTCCCGGCTGGACGGAGCGCTGGGATCAAGCGCTGGAGGAAGCCCAGGAATGCAGCCGCGATGATTGCAACGCAAGCGAGGCCAAGGAACACGGCCCGGTTGTAAGGTGCACGACCACGAGATGTCTCGAGGGGGGAAACAATAAACGTCGTCCGATGAAAGCGAAGTGAAACGAAGCACGGAAGCAGCAGAAGCAGAGAGAAGCACTGCAGAAGAGACAAACGACAAACGGGCCCCTCGCGGCAGGACGAATACGGGGGAGAAAGAGAACCGAGTAAAGGTTCAGAAACGCGCGTATGGTCTCGAATAAAGATAGCAAAACAAAATAAACAAATAACAAAACAGAAAGAAGAACAACCAAGCAAAACAAAAACGAACCTCCGTACCCAAATCAAACAAAACAATGCGGTTGGATGGAGAGTAAAAGCAGGAGCGGCGGAACCGTCCGAAAGATGACGTTCGCTAAAATGCGGCGGACAAACAGACGGGCCTGGAAGTAAAGTCGACAGCAGAAGCATAAGCAGAAGGGCAGAAGGGTAGAATTGGCTCCGAAGATGATCACAGTAAAAAAGCCGCAACGAGAGAGAGAGATGAAGATAGAAAGAAAGAAAGAAAGAATGTGAGAGAGGACCGATAGCCCGAAGGAGGCGAAAAGCGAAACAACTCCAAGCCGAGATGCACCGGCAAGATAGGCCCGGATTCGCCTAAAAGTAAAGTCTGTGATTTCTATCAGAACTGTCTTGCAGCTACCAGCGTCGTTCATAGTGTAGCCGGGTTCCATTAGGAAACCCATTCGATTTTGGTTTTTGATCCCATGTAACGCGGTAGGGACTGCACCTCAAGGTACAATAGTTCAACCCTGAACAACCGGAAGGTTTTGGCGTAACGTACCACCGTGAGGGTGAAACTTCCAGTCGTGTCGAGGGTCCCAAGAAGGATAGCCGGTCGTTAAACGATCAGCCGGTCAAAGCGAATCGGAACGTCCAGCCGGGTGTTGGCAACACAAAAGCCACTTCTTTTGCCGGTGATGCCCGAGAATTAACTTCTATCGATACGGGTAGAACGGTCATAGCACAATTACAGTTCCTCTAGACTACTCTTAAATTGTGGGACTGCCGAGATAGGCGAGGATGTTCCAGAGCCTCCGACGGCCCGGAAGCAATCAGTTGCAACTGGCAGCTACTAATGACCGGAGTGCGTCGTCATTCGTTACCAGCAAGTCCGACGTCGGAGTCCCAGTCGGAGTCCACAAACGACCACTGTCCCCGTTACTGTCACACACCGCCGTATCCCCGAGGCGACCCGTCAAATATTTGTCGCAATCGGAATTGGATGCAGTTTATTGATTGCCGCCGGGTGAATGTATGTGGTGGCCAGCTGCCCGGCCACGGACTTCCGGCTGAGCTCGGGAGGCAAAGACACGGGCGGAGCGGTAAAGATAAATGGCATCCAGCACGATATATTACGGAAAGCCGAACGGTGTGCCACACGCCGCCCAAGCCGGGGGCTCCGGTTTGGGTTCAAGAACACAGGACCAGGACTAGCACCTAATTGATGTGGCTAGCGTTGGAGATGACCGGAACGGATGCAGATCTGTGCATCTGCCTATTTTCAATGAAAATTGCTCCTAAATGGAGGAGAAAAGTCGAACGACCGGACGAATGCGGTCGGCGAGTTGACGTGACGGTTTTAACGGTTTAGAATGTTTCGTCGGAAAAGGCCACTCTGATTTTTTTCCTTTTTTCATGGAGAAATATCTTCGGTAGCCTCGGCAGCCAGGCAAAACGCTGACGTTCGCGCTTCCCCTGGTTCGTGCTTCGGGTGTTAATTAAAACATTCTTATCGAACAACCGATACCGAGAGCCTATTATTGCTGCCCAGGGACCTAAAAAAGCTGGCCGGGTCCGGCAGCGGATTTTTGGCCTCGAACGGTACCGTTTACCGAACTTCGGCTGCCGGCGTGGGCGGCAATCGATAAAGTTCGCCATCGATTGGTCCGCGGGACCCCTTTCGTACACCTACGGAAGACGGCCGGTTCTCCTGGAACTTGCCGAACTTTTTTTTCTCATGTGAAACCAAAAACTGTGGCAAGCGAGGTTGTGTGCGGCCTCATTCGCGGCAGGCAAATAGCTGACCCTCCGAACCGAACCGAGTTATCGAAACCCATAGACAATCGGCTGCCAGAACATTCGAACGGCGTGAGCCGAGACGGGCCCAAATCAAACTGTCGTCAAACGAACGACCACCCCCTCCCCCCCTTCCCCATCACCCACCCGAGGAGGGAAATGGAAAAGGATGCAGCGTGTCCTACGCGATGCAGCAGCAGCGGCACAAAATCGGCCACACATGAAATCGGCAACATTTCGTCCCAGGCGTCGCCTGCGTCCATCTGGACGCACCCGAACAGGACATGCAAGGGTTCAAACAGTTCCAATGAACTAACATGGACACTGCTACCGCAGGACAATGCGATCGCTCAGTGTGACACTGATCTGCGTGTGTCTGTGTTGTTGTGACAACGTGCGGGGGGTGAAAGGTGCGGGCAGAGAGCAAAAAATAGAGAGTGAGAGAGAGAGAGCAGTTGCTTTTCAGCTTGTGTTTATGCCGCGTGTACCTGTAGAGGACCCTTCAGGACCACACACAGCATAGATACCCAAACTGCAGTGGCATGCCGAGTGAACACATTGTCGGCCTTTTCCAGTCCTGAACGCATTCCCGCAGCCTCTGGCGAAAGACTGGATTCCGAATCTGCTCTACTGATCGCTTGCATAAGTCAGATTCTTTCCTCCGGAGTTGGGTAATCGATTCTAGCCGATTCTACGGATGGAAGAGATGTTCCTGAGGTGTGCAATCGGTGTCCGAGAAGTCCAGCTGGATTTAATTACCATCCTTCAATGCTTCAAAGGGTGAGAAAACAAATTGGCAAAAATAAATATCCCTTCCGTGGCGCGTCCCAGGAAGAACTCCCAACCGGGAAAGCGAAAAAAGGAAAAAAACCACAACGGAACAACTACAGAAAAGGGAAACAGGGGAAACACACGACCAGAACCACATCCCCGTAGAATTAGATTACTAGATGGAACTATAGTTCCTCCCAGACTGCCTTGTTCCTTCCACGTGTTTCTTTTCGTGTGTGTGTGTTTGTGTGTGTGAAGGTTTCCTTTCATGCCGTGGAATTTGGCCAGGCGCCCCTGGCACACACGTAGGCAGCCGCTAACCCCATCCCGGGACCCGGGGAGTTATTTGCAAATCCGGGTTCGGGTTTTTGTTTGCATTTCATTAGTACGGTTATCTTTGACATGCCAAGTGTGCCCGAGTTCCGCGACACCATCTGTCGCCGGCTCAGGTCAGGCGCCCCCTCTGCCGGACACGTACATCCTTGGCACCACCGCCATAATCACCACCACCACGACCATCGCTTTTCCATGGTCTCTCGCTAGTGCCAGTCCCGCAAGCGTCGCTCATGCGAATCCAGTCCGTTTGTTTGGCATTGATCAAATCAAACTGTTGCTTAATCAACCCACTCTTGTCTTCGGGCAGGTTTTTCTCTCGTCTCGAGCGAGGTTGTCATTTGTTTGGTTTACTGTTTCCGAAATTTAATCCCGCTACCCACAGCGGTGAAACGGATTGTTGATTTTCGCTAGTTTTTCGATCCAATTTAGGCTTCGTTTTGGTTCGTGCTGGCTCATTATTTTCTTCGCGTGATGCGCGTGCGATGAGAAAGGAAAAACAAACTTCGCCAGCCTTCCAAACCCAAGACCCATCGCCCATGACAACTTTCGCAGTTGAGTTTTGTTTTTTCCTCCTAATGATGTTGGCTGCTGCCCGGAAAAACTGAAAATACAAGCAACCGACCGGTCGCGACCGAAATATTTCGCCAGCGCCTTCGCGATGGTTTCGCAGTAAACACTCCACCCACACAACATTTTTAAATTTTCCTCCGGCTGGCCTGCCGGTCGGTCGTTTTTCTTCTGCCTCGCTGCAGAAACGCTGCCCGAAAAGAAGGGCAATCATTCATTTTGACGGCTTAACAGTCAGCAACAATCCAGCAGAGTACGGTTTGAAGTGCGGTTGTTTTTCCCGTTTTTACTTCTCGGAAAATGTTTTCAGCGGCGCAGCATGAAAAAAAACAACAAATGGCAAAACATGAAGAAAGAGAAGCGGGCGCTCCAACAAACAAAAAAAAACTCTCGGGTCGGAAAACCCCTCCGGCTTTGTCGAGTGGCGGCGAAAGACAAAGGCATCCGAAAAATCGCTGACTTCATAATCACCTTATGATTGAGATGGATTTATGTGTGCAGAGATGTTGCCTTTGCTACCTTGTTAATTGTAATGCTCTACCCCCCCCCCCCCTCCCCCCATCGCCACCTCGCCCGTCGCTTCTCTTCCTTTCCTCCTGGAGTTAGATGACCACGGAAAGTCTAGCGGGAAAATTTAAATGACAAAAAACATCGATGCCAATTTATATCAAGTGATTTTTTTTTACTTCCCCCTTCATGTCCTTCACTTGAGGTAAACTTTTGCCCCCAACCCCCCGCTTTTCCGACGCTTGGAAAAAATGGGCCCGATTTTTTGGGCGCAGATTGAATTTCGTTTCCTAAAACAGAAGAGCGGAAGTGGTGAAAAGAGTGTAATTGATTAATATACTTTCCCAGTCCGCGGGAATGATTGATGACACCGAGCGGAGTTTCGTGCGCGTGAAAACGCGAATGAACTGCCATTTTTTTCGCTTTTCGTGTGTTGGTTGCAAATCTTGGAACGATTGGGATACGGTTCCCTCGTATACTGACGGCTCGTTTTTGGGGGACGGGAAATTTGGGAGACGCTTCCGGGGCAGCTCCCGTTGTAATTGAAAATAGCAGCAACCTTCACGGACAACCCAGCCCGAGGATGTGGATGGAAATTATTGCACAGAAAACGGTGGTAAACTGGAGGAGGCAAGTGTACCACCATCACTCAGTTATACCATCACGAAGTCATACATTCCTAATGGTTATTAAAATTCATCGAAATACCAGTTGCCCGCCGCCCCGGCGTGGTTCATCCGTCAAGGGGTTGTGGATAACAGCCCCACGCCCGTCCCTTCCGTACTTCACATGACCCCTTACAAGCGCACGAACGCTGCGCGAATGCGGAAGTAGACGTAGCGACGATGCCCGGAAGCGAAGTGATGGATGGAGTAAGAATGAAGAATGCATTAAATTCCCGCAGCCAATGTGGGTGGGCTGAGGACAGTACGGGGTGGTCGAGGGGTCCGGAACGGTTGTAACAATTTCGCTGATGCGGATGTCAAGGGAACCGGCGGAGATATTGTTTTCCTGCACACCCTCAGGACACTCGGACACCGAATAAAAGGACCGCTGCTTTGTACAGAGATTTTCTTTTTTACTAACCGGTCTTCGTCGGTTTTTCCCCTCCTTTATTTTCCCCCCTCTCTTTCACTTTACTCGCATTTCTCTAAATGCCGCCACCGTCAATAGCGTCGGAAGAATGTTGGGCCCCCGTCGGTCGTCAAAGGCCATTTTGTTTCCTGCTCTTCCGGATCCTTTTTCCATTCCTTTTTCTTTTCTTTTTGATTTAATAAATTTAATCTAAACACCCCAGCTCATACGTATCGTTTTAGCTTTAATTTGATTTATACACAAACCTACTACTACTGCACCACCGGAGGCTGCGAACGCAAGACGAAGCGCCAGTCGGGTGGAAGGGGTGGGTTGGAAAAGCGAACCAAAAACGTTCGCAGAGTTCCCTGTTTCGCTTTCGGTCCCTTTTTTCCCCATGGCGGGAAAATGTATGCAGCGTTGAATCCAGCATTGCATTTCCGCTCTCGCTTGTTTTCCTTGCTTCATGCTTTTTTCCTCCTTGTTTTTGCACCTTTCTCTTCCCATTTTCCCAACCCCTCTCCTTCTACCACATCGGCACCCGCCGTAGGAAATGAAGCTGCCCGTACTGAATCGTGAAGAAATATTATTTGAATGATGAAGTGAGATGTTTCTTCACTACTCCACGCCACCAATAGAACGATTGCTACTGAGTTTGCTTCGTAGCTGCGCACGTCTGCTATGAGTGTTGTGTCTTGTATGTGTGTGTGCCTTGTAAGACTGTCTGCCTAGCATGGTGTGTGTATAAGTGCGGCAGGAGTTTTCCTGCATGGAACCAAGGAGGAGGGGCCCTTAGTAGTATTTACCCAACTGGAAGCACACCTTAGCCGTTGTTTAATTTAATACTCGCCAGCAGTGGCCGAAAGTGGGGAAAAGAGCGAGGAAAAATTACTCCCGAGCCCTGTACGAGGTTGATGTGCCCGGAGGACTACTAAATAATAATAATAAACCTCACAACCGATCAATGGTTATCCAGTTGTCGAATCAGTGAAATAGACACTGGCGAAACTAAACCCGCCACCATAGGCTTTAGTATCCTTTCTCGCGTTTCTTTTTCCAAACGTTCAACGGGGCTAGTCTGATAGTAGAAGGAGGAGATGGAGGAAGAGGAGGAGAAGGAGGAGGAGGAGGAGAAGAAAGTGCTGTGTTGAAGGTCCTTGTCCCTCCTTTCGTACTCCGTACGACAATGGATGATGAGCGGCCCGTTTTGCTAGAAGTAAACGAAATGATAGAGAAACTCTACGAGAGGTTCTTGGAGGCGACGACGACGACGCAAACAAAAGGCTCGAGTCATCGTTAAACCACCGACCCGGGCCGACCGTTGACGAAATGATCCATTCTCTGCTCCACACCGCCCCTTCTACTACCTGCTGGGCGTAAATCCCATCGCAATTTATTTGGCGCCCCATCCAATTCCGAAGTAGATCCATTCACATTCAAGTCCACACTGTGCCTTACCATACCTTGGACGACCCGCCCGCTCGGGAACCGCCAGTCGATTGGTCAGTTAAGCCGGCCTGAAAAAGGGTCTTCTAAACGATGGACCTCGCACCGCCGGAAACTTCCTCCTCCAGCGAATCATCCTCGGACTAATAGGTAATTTTTCAAAATGGTGCGTTCGTGAACTACTGCTCCTACACAGCAGGCAGACCACGCTCGTAAAACGCGTCCTGCGCCCATCCTTGCCTTCCGGCAGGGAAAGACAGCCCCCTACAGCTAATGAGTTCAGCCCAGCGCCCTCAAAGGCACGTTTTTTTTCCTTCGTGAGGCGGAAGGGTTTTTAATGAAACACTTTCACCCGTCAGCTTGAGCCCGTAAACCTTCAGCCAAAGGTTGTGGTGCCGGGGATTTCGGGGCGGTTTCTCTCTCCCGGTCCCGGGCGCAATTTCGAAAACTTTGCCAGCCACCCCTAGCCATATCCGTAAAACCGGGTAGTGGGCACACCCTTTTTCCGCCCCCGCCCCCCGCCCTTCCACCACCCACACACACACGCTCTACGCTAAATCTGCAGTTAGCTAACGAGGGTGCAACCAGCACATTCCAAAGGAACGGCAGGACCCCTATAGTGGATGTAACTTTCTGGCAGCAAGCAGGAACTGGAGAGTGGAGGAGGAGAACACTTTCAGCGATCACCAGGTCCGATTCAGGGTAGGCCGCAGACGCAAATTTCAGAGAATACAGTACGACTACGCAGATGGCTGGAGATCCTGTTGCTTCGACAAGGACGCATTTCTGGGAGCACTAAAACTTGGAGATTTCGGAGGGGCACCTCTTAGCACCACAGATATGGTAGGCGCACTTGCCGGTGCCTGCGTTGCCTCAATGCCCAGGAGGAAGCCTCGAAGCTCCAAACGTCGCCCCGTGCACTGGTGGAACGAGGACAATACAAACGCTCGAGTGCATCGCAGTGCGCAGAAGACTAGTGAGGGCTCGATCATCAGCCTCCCGCGAGGAGTTTAGAGAGTGCTACAGAGCGGCCAGAACATCCTTGAAGCGGGAGATCAAGCAAAGCAAGAGGACATGTTTCCTGGAGCTCTACAGGGAAGCGGAATGCAACCTGTGGGGTAACGCCTACAAAGTGGTGATGGCTAAACTCAGCGGCACTAAGATTCCTCCAGTACGGTGCCTCCGTATACTGAAGGGAGTCATAAAGGACCTGTTTCCGCGGCATGACCCACCATGTCACGGCGCATCAGGCTGCAGAGGTAATGCCCATAACTAACGAAGAGCTGCTGGATGCTGTAAGGGCGCTCAATGCAGACAAGTCACCGGAGCAGGGCAGGATTCCCAACCTCGCCCTGAAGATTGCGGTGCAGGCGTTTCCGGAAGCCTTCAGGCTGCCATTCCAGCGCTGCATGGAGGAGGGAGAGTTTCCAGCTATTTGGAAGATGCAGAAGCTGGTACTTCTACCGAAGCTCGCAAATGCAACGGGTGACCTGCCATCGT
>JAOEFI010015450.1:0-15042 GCA_034621735.1 Anopheles plumbeus | reverse complement strand
GGGGGGCTGGATAGGGGGTGCTTTAGGGGTGGCTGTAGTGCGAAAATTTAGAATCCACTTTTGTGAGCATATCACGACCAAACATAACCACCACTATGACCTACCGAGCCTTACGTGGATAGAGGGAAAGATAGAGAGAGAGAGAGAGTTGTCTTTCCATCGAAATGTTTCTCTTCACACGAGTACCAAATAGGATTTTTCTGATACCCTCCATGTCTGTACATGTCTGTGCCAAGCAAAGCAACAAAACGGTTGGAAGAATAGAAAACGTAATTTACTTTGGTTTTCATTCTTCTTCCCAACAATATGTCTTTCTATTCGAAAGCTTACAAGTATCGAAATCAAGTCTCTTTTACCGGCACCAATGCAACCCCGTGTCTGAACAAATTTAATTTTATTCAGCATTAGCTTACCTATTTAATCCTTTCACTGCAAACCGTACCACTGTCCCGACACCTCAAGGTGTAACATTTTGCATGCCAAGTTTCGATTCAATTATAAAAGCTGACGAAATTTTCGGCGGAATGGATCCAGTGGTGTTACCTCCAGTAATTCCGTAAACAAGTTATACTTACATGGCGTGGTGGAAACTTAATTTCGAAAAGTTGTTCAATTATTACACAAGATACCCGACACAAGTGTGTAAGAGTACGTTGCGTCCTGGTGGTTCTCCTGCAACGTTTAGTATGAACATATTGCGTTCATCGGAGTTGCCTGGTTTTCTGTTCACTGGCGAAGATCGGCGCCCTTTGTCCGGAGAATCAATAGACACGACATGAACATTGGCATGTAGCTGAAGCGTTGAACATCCTTCGCCTTTGAGATACTTCTTCTTCAATGATGCGGTGATGCATTGCTCAACTCCGTGCCCAGTTGATAGACGACGGGGCAGATTTACATAATCTCAAAGGGTGAAACTGTATTCAATTTCAGCTATACATCGAGAATCGAGATGAGAACCGTACGTGCTACTCGTACGACAGAATGGGGTTAGAACTTGTTGCATTTTGTTGCATGTAAATAAAATGAAGTATTGTTGCCCCCTTGAAACGTCGATGCATAACAATGAATAGAGGGAATTTAGTAAACAATACGCATTTACAGAATGTTAAAAAAAAAGTGGATCAAATGGAAAATGGAGAGTTTTGTCTCATTAAGTCTTTTTTTATCGAGGAAGTAACGTCACCATCAAAAACCGCAACCAATGCGACTTGCGCATTCCGTACTGTGTGAATATTTAAGCTCGTGAATATTTAAATATGTTCTGAAAGCCTCCTGCTTCGTTGTCACAGATACGCATACACTCTTCAGTGGCGTTCTTATGCTTTGGTTTGTCTTTTTACGTTCCTTCGAAGGGATACTGAAACAACACCAACGATAATTTTCAGATGATATCGTTTTACAACGTATGTTTGACATGCTGCCGCGTGCATCTATTAATTACACGGTTCATTATGTAACTGAGCCACATTCCACCCTACCCAGACATACGGAGCCGCACTGCTTTTCGTGTATAAATTTATCGAAATAATGTCATTGCTCTACTATAGGTACGGAGGAGTTTGGAAACCATAGGCTCTACTGATGATTTTCTGGCGCGTTCTGCTTCACGTTCTCAAGTCACTCGAGGTTCTTGCCCTTAATTCGTGGTATGGCACGTAGTGCGACTTCCGCGAGAGTTTTCGACACGTTTTTCACGTTTGAAGCCGACAATAGAAGGGCTTTGTGTGGGAGACCTCTTCGTCGACGTCGGTTTGTTTACAACGCAAACCAGCAGCTTAAAATCCTGTGGAAAAAAACCCACAACAAAAGCCATTATTCTAAAGTGTTCTTTATTGCAAAAGCCTTCTCTTCTGCGGGTGTTTTTTGATAGCGATTAGGATTAAATTTAGAAGTAGTTGTATATTTATTTAATTGATTAAGTCGGAAGGGGGAAGTCATACTTCTTAATAATATTACATAACATTAATCTTCAGAGTAATACATGTTGTAAATTACGCGCATTGCATTTGTTTTGATTCCTAGTTTGAATCTAACTTTATAATATGTTTGACACATAAAAAGGACTTTAACAGTAAGGATAACCATAGATCCTTGTTACTCGCATCCTATTGCTTACATCGATAACAGTGACATTCCAATTCGCGCCAGAATGATCGCGGAAACGACGCACTATTTCTAACACGTGTCTCCCATGCCGGAAGTCATCACTCGTGTAACTGGAGAAAATCGGTGCATCATGCACATTTCTTCTACCCCTATTTCTTGAACCGCTAATGTCGATGTCTGCCAATAGATACAATCATTAGTTGTCGTTTTCGCTGAAAAATGTTGTTCATAAATCAATGGTTTTCGCATGGATGGATTTGAGGGCATCTTTGCTATAAAACAGAGATTTAAAATTTAAATATTAAACATGGAACTGATGGGCATGACAAGTTTTACGCTTTTTTTAACTTTTGTCCGCGGCGACAGGACGGATAGGTTCAACATGGCAGCTGTACAAATATTTCGCCAACCCAGATGCATGACTAACGGAATTAGACGGATGGGTCTCTCCCGAGCAACACACTTTTGGCCTGTCGCGACAATGCACATTGTATTCCGCCCTTTCTTTCTGTTCCATTGCATCTTCTACACAAAATGTGCATTCAAGCGGCCGCTTTTCGCCGCTCAAACGCACAGCATTTGCTCAATAATGCTACCGGAAAATAGAAGAATAACTTTATTTTCGTCCCGCCGACAAAAGGTTGCGGCACAAATAACGATGCAAAAGTGAACGGTAACAAAGCTGCCGAAATCCGTCCCCGGCCGAGCACCGGCAGCACAAAAGGACTTCCCCGCCTTCCCCGGGGATGGAAAACGGGAACGGCATTACCGGATGAGCTATGGCTTGAAAGCACTCCACGTAAAACCGGAATGTTCTTCGGCACATCCTGAAATCCTGACTCGGCGCAAGTCGTAGAAAAGCAAATAAGTCCCGATAAAAGCAAAAAAAAAAAAATAACAGGAAAAAGAAAAATGCTTACACCGAACAAACTTCAAGTTGTCGCTCGTTAGCTTCGTCCTTTTCGTCAGTCCATCAGATTTAACTGAATTACAGCGTATCCGTTTGTGGGAGTTTTTCGTTTCGGTCACCTTTAGAAATGAGTGGGTTTTTCTCACAGGCTAACAGCTGACGGTTTATTTAAAAGAAAAAAAAGAAAAAGTGGGGAGAACCGCCCGAAATCCGATTACCTCTCGCCATTAGACAGTCACATTTCCGATGCACAAACGAATGCATTCTTTTCGGGGCGGATCAAAAGTGTAACGGCGGCGGCAGTCGACGCGATCTTTTTCATGCAAGTTAAGCTGAAGTGTAGTTTATTCTACCAAAACTTCTTTCAAAGAAATGTGTGGAAAAGCTCTTCACACATGATCACTCGCATGCGCGTTTTTCAGCAACAACAATAGCGTCCGTTCACACACAAAAGAACTCTACACACCATTCCTGAAATGGAACCCCAAACATGACAAATAACATATCGAATGTCAAATTTAATTACAAAAATATGGAGTTCTTTATATTGTTACCTATTGTTTATTGCGTATGATCATTATATAGAAATATTTCAATTTCCGGCTCATATTACTAAAGAGAGTGCGAAATGAAAAAACATATTTTTTAAAGGTTCCATTTATTTGAAGAAAAACTGCACTGTGTTTTCCATTCGCCGATCCCCGCCGTCTAACCGTCGTGTCAAATTTCGATTGTTCATTTTATTTTAATGAACCTTTCTTCCCCATAAAGGATAACAGTTACAAATGACCCTTCGTCGAGAGACGGGCCCGGAAGAGCGTGGCGAAAGAAACCACGCAGCCATTACGGTGAGAGGCACTTCTAAATCCCCTCGAAATGCAACGACAGCAGCAGCAGCAGTCTGGCAGCGATTCCTTTGGCAGCTTGGCTCGAGCGAGGTATGCTTTATTGCACGGAAGCGAGTCAAGCCGCACTTAGGAGAAATAATCCCTTGAAATTTTCGCTTCGCTGGGCATAAATTTGCCCGCCGAGTTTTTCTGCACACGCATGCCGGGCTGCGGAAAGCCGGACACTTTATGTCATTTTGATCGAACTCGAATCTTTCACCGGGCGTTCGGGATTGGGTCACAATTTATTACGGTACCGGGGAGGAGTCATAAATATCCATTACGCCTATTTTTAGTCGAACAACTAGTTCAACAAATTGCAAATCTCTCCCCGGGCCGGGGGGGGGGGTTTCGGAGGTTTCGGAAAACGTTGTGAACCGTTGTGAAACATTGCGCTCCCTTTCGCTCCCTGCCGGACCCTAGTGGAGTTTCGCCGAAACACCATCATCATCCTCATCGCCACCACTGAATGTTGTAATTTCTCACCCATGCTCATTTGCCGCTCTAGAGCGAAATATCGAAGGGGGCCAGGCTGCTTGGCTGTGGTTCCCTTCAACTAAATGGTCCCTCAGGGAACCCGGGGCGCGGAGTTTCGGTTGCTATGCTTGCTCTACCAAGCACTCGGGTTGGGTGGGGTTTGTGAAGTTGGAAAAAGGTTGCTTTCGGGAAGAAGAATAAAAAAAAACCGTACGGAGTCATATTTTGCAATAGAACCGCAACCAATTTCGCCACCAGCCGCATAAACTTCGAACCCTCGTTTGCTAATAGATTCATTTTTTAAACGCATCCCTCCGAAACTTCTCGGTGGGAAGAGGTGGGCTTTGGGAGTTCCCTCCCGGAAAATTGTTGGTTTTTATGTGGTAAGTATGAAATTTATTAACTGCGTTGAAAATGTACTCGTGGGTCTTGGAAGTATAATACCGCCCCTTTCTCTACAAGAAGAGGAATAGGGCAAACATTTTATCTTCACTTTGCTTTTCTGCTCAATCGAAATTTAATCTACAGTATGTGAAATGTAGGAATATGAAGACTATTTGAAACAAGCAGTTAGGTATTACTTTTTAGAATACTCCTACGCCTAACTCGTACTGAACGTAAGAAAGGCAATTTGAAAAAGAAAGATATAAAAAATGAGATGATAAAAAGAAAACGAAAAAGAAAGAAGAAAGGGAGATAGGAGAAAACATAAACCAAACGCACGCTCCTTACACATCCTTTCCAGTGATAAAAATCACCCTTATATTATGGTGTGGTGGTCCACCTGAAATTGATAAAGCTACGACGCCAAGGGTTAGAGTGTACAACATAAAACACGAATGTATGTCCGTATCCGTGAGGGGTTTCTCCTACATCTGTGTCCAATATATGTTCAATTTGGTCAGCACAAATTTGAGTTATGGTCCCGCCAGTGGCCCATATAGCCGGGGCGTGCCGTTGTCCATTCCCCGGCGGAAGGCGAAATATGACCATAAGGCGTGCAACTGAACGGTTTTCCGTTTTTCCCCCGGGAGAATACCCAGAAGGGTTGACCATCAGTGGCCGAGTTTGCAGCCATCGTTCGGTCGCATCCGTATACGGTCCTCGGAGAGGATTCGTTCACAGGACACTTCCGACTGTAACCTGTTGTTGAAAAATTCAAAAGATTTTCGAAATATTTATGTGCACAATGTAATGTGAAAATGTTGGAAGAAATGTAAAAAAAAAAGACAGACAACATACAAAACGGCACCAGAAGGAAAGCTCTGCCCGGCTATGCTTCATCCCAATCAATATCCCCCTGCACGATCCAGCCACTCGCCCCCTTTACAACCAGTTTTTGTGAAGCACCAAAAAAAAAAAACACATACTCTGCCTTAGCCAGCTGTCACGTCTTGTGTACCACTTTAGCTGCTACTTCAGTGTACGAGAGGATAGCTCGCCGTCGTCCTGCAAACGGCCTGCATTCGGGTTTCAGAAGCCATCAGCAGAAGCCAGCCAGCCAGCCAGCCAGCCAGGGTATCGCAACAACATTGTGGCCGTTGTGCAAACAAAAGGCGAACAAGATGCATCTAGGGCGGCCTTTGTTGACCTTGGTGTCGGCAGCGTCCGTAAAGGCGCAAGAGTTCAGGTATGAAACATGAGTCCCTCTCTCTGGCCGAATGTGAAGATGGTCTGAAAAAGAGCGCAACGGGGCAGTAACTTTGTTACATCTTAAAACTCTTAGACGCCATAACGATGCAGCATTTATTCCTGCGGTGATGACAGGGGGCACCAGTCCAACGGGAGATGATTCGGATAGGCAATCTTTTTCTTACTCTTTTGTGACAGTCACTAGTTGCGACCCTTTCAACCAGGGTAGTTTGTATATTCAGACTTAGTACATATTTCTAAGTGTCCGGTCACAGAATAAACACCATAATAAAGACATCTTATTACATTTAATATCATGTAACAAGGACCTCTGGTAAGTGTCGGAACACTTCATATACTTCCGAAACTACTTGAGAAACAAAACAATGATCTTTTTCTGAAATCGATCTCGAGCAAATCCACTTAGCTGATCTAAGAAAAAATATTGTGAACCATTACCATTATTTTATGATACCTTTCAGTACCAACAGCAATCGTTATTGAATTCACGTCTCAAAAATACACTTAGCGCAATAACAAAAATATTCTTGCGCTGGTAATTATCGTCGGCCATCTTTAATTAATTATTTATCACAGCGGCACACGATGCCGTTTGTTCCATTAAAAAAAATACGTTCCATTACACCTTTCAATTTTCCCGCTTTTTATTTCCTTCTAATCCGTTTTAAATTACCCATCTCATTTTGGTGAGCGATAAAAAAAATCACTACTATTACGCCGTTAACGGAAACCACTTCTTGTGGTTGTGGTGCCCTCTTCGGGGCAAAAGGACGTGGTGCAAAAATTGTAAGATTTCAATTGAGGCCACAAGCCTACCTTTGCTCGTGCGGAGGTCGGAACGGAACGAACGCTCATGAAATTAGATTTTAGCACTTGTGAGTTCACAGAAAACACTACGCGTGGAAAAGGCACATTCATTCCTTTAGAACCCGATTAGGGAGAATCTGTCCGTTCGGAAAATTCAACGAAACTCTCCTCGAAGTCGGGATTCTTCCAAGTTTACCTTTGTGGGATTCTTTTCTAATTTCGAAAAAAAAAATTTTAAATTAGAACACAAATATACCAAACAATTGATTCATTACTAAAGCACACTGATGCGTTGGTGGTGGTTTGATTTATTTGTATATTCTACTGTCAATAAATATATTTTATTTATTAAACGTATGAAGAAATACTTCGACCTCTTACTTCTACATAACATAGTTCTAAACATATTTATATACTTATTCATTTATTCATTTACTAACAAGTTCCATTGTCCGCCCTTAGGCTTAACAAAAAATTACTTAAACTACGGATGCAGGAGTTAAAGGGAAAAGAGGGACTGGGAAGAGTCCCTTAGTCGGGAACGGAAGGAGGCAAGAGAGGAGTATTTATATCGTACATATAAAAGAACTATACTTTTTTGTGATGGATAGAACTACTTCGATTTTGCTGCTGTTTTATGGACCCTAATTCCAGTAAGGATTTGTGTAGAGGAACACAAGAGACATTCCATACAGATTCATCCTGGAAAAGGGTCAATGCATCCTGGAAGACATCACACGAGCCGCAGACAGCACTCCCAACCAGCTGATACCGCCCAAGCGGTATGACGTGTATGCAGTACATGGGTGTGTGTGTGTGGGTGTGTGTGATATTTTTACCCCACAAATATCCTTCGTGCTCGCGAAACCATTCAAATACTGCTTTCCGAAAGCAGGATAGCATGTCCCATCACAATAACAACGAACGGTAGTCTAAAAGTGGTTCAACTCTAGCACGGAACACGGACTGCAAGGACCACGAAGTGTATTCGGCTAAAAAGGACCTCTCATACGTGTTTGCATTCGTAACCGAATGGTTGTCTGCTATTGACTTAATCATAAACATAGAGGACTTGTTATTTATGGGCGCGTATGGAAAATGAAATGTTATTGTTTGGAGTGTGATGCGTGTATAACATCTATTTTAGCGTAGTATGGAACTACCGAAAACTGTGATCATGCGGAATCGAAGGTCGACTAGGTCGGGCAGATATAATTTCGGCCGTGTTCAATTCCGTATGAATTTATGCACCATAAATCATGGGCGGGATAGGGATGCTATGCTGATTTGATGACTATCAAAAAACGGTTCCACAGAAGACAGTTGCATTGAACATCGCTTCTAATAACAAAAACCGAACCGGCTGAGTGGCTCGCGGTTTATCTCTTTCTGCGGATGGCTTCTTTGTAGCGCAGTGAAAGGAATATCTTTTCCTTTGTCAATCTTCACGGCCCTCCGTCATCATCCTTTATAGCTGCCCATAACGGGCGCAGAAGGCGGACCGAGACAATCATTACTATCTTATTGTACCATGTGGACCCGGCGCTGAATGCGGGTGGTATCTGAGTGTGTCATCGTCTTCGGTCGCGTTCTGGGCCCCGAGTTTGTTCCCGCCGCCGCCGCTCATTTGGACCTGCCGCTGATGGAAGGCATTTGAATTTTTACCATTCTGAAGAGCATCGTCATCCCACTCCCGGCTGCCGGCTGCCGGCCCCCGGCAACATACACATAGCGGCCACACTCATCAGCGTTCCTGTGTCGTCGGGGTGGCGCACACACTTGCCTCTCTGGCATGAATGGTTTCAGTAAATAAATTTTAATTAGACGCATCTCGCAAACTACCAAAAGCCTAACGACCGTTGACAGGCGAGGGGCGGCGAAGATAGGCAGCTATTTATACGTGCCCGCATGCACTTGTGAACTGGTGGAGGTTCACAGTTTATATTTCAATAGGCGCTGACTTACGGCTGGAGTAATGGTTGAGTCTTCCTCCTGAAACGTGTGGCACGAGATGATGAACTCTACCCACGATATTTAAGTCGAATCTTATTAGGGTAATGAACTCGGTTATCCGAAATCAAGAGAGTATCGTTTGCACGCGTGATATGCTATAATGTTTTGCCTGCGGTCGAAATGTTCGTGATACGCGAGTAAACTTCTAATATCTATACGGTTACATGCACGTTTACTCAAGCTATCTGTACATACTCTGTTACGGAATTATAATTTTCGCTGCAGCTCATTGAAATGTTTTCCTCGGTAAAACCAATGAGGAAATCTCTAGGGATTTCTCATCTACGAGAACGAGGACTAGCCGTAGACAGGCTCCTGGGAGTGAAACACGCTCGAAAGGAGAGAGTTTGAATAGTTTGAGTGAGGATCCTTTCTCTATGCGGCACTAAATAGCAATATTCTTTTCACAGACAAATACACGGGTCCCGTGGTGTTGCGAGTGAAGGCAACAGTCAACGAACGGCTTGGGTTCGAATCCAAACTGGAGACCCGATCCTACTTTTTCTAACGAGAATGTCAAGGCTTGTTGGAAGGAAGTGAATGGGGTATCTTGGCTAAAAGTTAGACATTATCATTATCAGTACGAACATATGCCACTATTTTGCTAAAGATAACAAAGCGGATTGAAGAGAGGATGGTTGATCTTGTCTCTAGCATACGAGGTATTGAACTTAATTCTTTCATTGATCTATGGGAAGGAATCTTCGTGAAAACTCATACAAAGGCTAACAAAACGTGGCCGAATTCCGCAATATATTTCATCCGCGAGTTATTTTCTCTCATTCAAAATAATTATACTCCACGAGCTCCACTGGTTGAAATGAAAAGTGAACCTGCGCTTTAAACGGTAGTCACTCCCATAATTTCAACTAATATTTTACCTAGCCACAATAAATCTAAAAAGCATTTTTTCTCCGTCCATCGTCCGTCGAGGGGCATTCTAACGAAACATGTTAGCTTTCACTCAGCCACACGCCAGAGCCGCACTCGGGTGGATCATCGAAAAGCTGATGCATTGTTTTGTAATGTATTCCTCTATATTTATGAACAGAACAAAGAATTTTTCGAAGCACTTTCAACGGGAGCCCAAAACCACCGAGCGTAAATCTAAATGGTGCCACTAACGGAAGAAATAATCCATAAATTTTATTATGCCGGCCACTTTCACTCACTCTTCATGCACCTTCCCGGTGGCCGTTTCCGAGGATAATAAAACTGCCAAATAACGAATTAAATCTCCATCCTTTCCATCGTGCACCAGTACAACCGCACCAGTTTTACCCAACCGCATGAAGCGTTCCGTTTTCATTCTCAAATATGACGAAGAAAAAAAACAACGTCTGCAAAGTGTTATCAGACTCATTCTCACGATTAACAACAAGCTAAACAAACCTATTTATATGTTTCATGTTTTTTGTTTTTTCGTTCACCCCCACCAAATACACCTAACAACACTTTGCCTGATATTTGCTACGGTTCTACAAATAAATAAACCATTCTGACTCACATAGTAACGAATCCCGCGATCGCCGAATCGCCGGGCAACGGAGGAACAGTTCCTCAAAAACTCCCCGTCTTAATTGTTTACTTTCACGCGAAACATTTATTCAACTAGGGCGCGGAAAAACTTCGTTGGGCGAGAATGTGGCGTGCGCAAGGGAGAGGAGGGTGGAGGGTGGAAACTGTTTCTGATAGCAGTTCTTGTAATATTACACGAAACACGGCCTTTGTAAAATTCTACGTATTCCGCAACGCGCTTCGAATGAATCATAGTTACATAGTTTTTTACTTTCATTGCGTGAACCGATGAATTACGGGCGCCCTTATTTTGGGGTCGTTCAAGCATGCAAGCACTGTAAAAACCAATCCATAAACTAGGCATCATGTACTTAGTAATTCTTTTCAATTTAAACAATCCCCGAATTAATCATTACTAATCTTCTTGTAAAGGAAAGTGAGATTTATTTGACTGTTTGTTGTTTTACCTTTTACCTAATTGTCATTTCCTTTTGTTTCGCTTTATAATGGCCTGTTGGTTTTTCTAACATTCGTACCACTACAACAAAAACTAACTAATCTTTTGTCTAAAAGTGTAAAGGCAATCTATCAAAAAGCATAATTGAACATTTTGAACATAACTTTGAGTGAACGTGTTTTAATGAAATGAAGCAAGTAGTTAGGCTCAATGGCTATTCAATTTTGACGAAATTCTTCTGTTTAAAGGATCACTAGATGAAAAAAATAAAAAGAACCCAACACAATCACAATCACCCAAATGACACCTGGGACAACTGACGACGACAAAGGGATGAGGAAACCTTCATCTTCTGTCCGGTAAATAGCATGTTTCGAAAAGTTGTAAACAACGTGAAACCCACCAGGGGAGGAAAACAACAAAAAAAGTGGAGCCACTTTTCGGTGGTTGGAGAAAACAATGGAAAACTTCCATCCATTTGGGCAGGGAGAGTTTTTTTTTGTTTGCTGCAGTAAGGTCGAGCCCGAACTGTATCCTTTTCATTGGTCGGGGAACATTGTAAAGGTATGGATTGACGTTGAGTTGCTATCGGACGGGCAACAATATATACAACTAAAACGTCAAATGCACTTAAACCTCTACTTGACATGGGATCTACCTGTGGAATGTATATTAAATTGTCAATTATTAAAGCATTAAAATAGTGTTTCGAAGTTGAAGAATATGAAAATTTGTTTTCTCTTTCTCAAAAGTTTCGTTTCTGCTCCGCCTTTATACAAAAGGCAGTATTGTGCTGTCAAGTGGACCATACAATGTTGAGTGTGGATTACGTTCTCTCCATTATTATTATTATTGTTATTAAGTTCCGCAATACTAGTTTTATTTAATAGGCTAAATGCGTTGCATGTGTAGTACCCATCAATAGTGGTTTAGTTTCTTTTTCGTGTGCGTGGAGAGATGATGGAAATGGGGTAGAGAAGGGTTCGGTCTCATTTTTTTCCACCGAGACACATTCGATAAGTAAATTTATCTTCTTTCTCCACTGATTAAACCCGCGGAAGCGTTCATAAAATGTCGACCCTTTTCTCCTACCATCGACATTTGTTGAGCAACAACAACCGGCGGTGCCGGTACTGTATACGGCAACAACAAACGGTTGTCAACGTTCCTCGAAACGGGAAATTCAGGACCCGGAATACACCCCAAGCCAAGGAGCGTGGTGGCGTACCTTATTTTTTATTCATGTACCCCTCGCGAAAACAGGACTCACCACCACCTGGCCATGGTCCGCCCGGCCTCCGTCGCAAGCCGACAAAGGGGGTTTTCTCGTTGTCGTTTGCTTCCTCCTCGTGTCATATTTATGATTATTAATTATTATTATAATAAGCAAAAAAAGGGGCCCTCTACAGGAAAACTACCGACCCCTTTTACTGCTGGCCCGGCGAGACAAGGTCCGTGATTTATTAGCCTCAAGTTAACTTCGGAAAACAGTCCTTCTTATGTTGTGTGCTGCTCGCTTTAGAGTCCTTTTTTCGTTTTTGTTCACAGGATCGGCAGTGTATGAAGGGACCTTTTTTTTGTTCCTCCATACTCGTGCTGCTGTTTCGCCGGTGGTCATATATGAATACATTTGGCGCTTCCTAATAGGTTCCGGTTGTTAGCGTTCGTGGTCTCTCGTCATGCCAGCCCGAAGTGCCCGCGGCGCCCAGCACACACACACGCACACACTTTTCCCCTTTGTTCTCTGCTTCGCCACCCAACACAGCAATATGCTTCGGAACGAAAAGATTTTATTCACATTAAGCACCTTTCTTGCAGCCAGCATGCCCGATCGCATAATAAACTTTCCCTCCCGAAACCCAGCATGCTCCTGGATCGCTGGACCCTCTCTCTCTCCCTGGGACGACGACAGAGGGGCACAACATTTATGCAAATTATTATTCCGATTGGTAAATTAGAACCGAGAGTCAAACCGCACAGGATTATGATACCACAGTGTGCTGCATGTGAGCCTGGCCGTGGCTCGAGGGCACTCGGTGGTGTGAATGTGGTTGCGACCTCTGCTGAGTGCTCTCTGCGGTGGTTGAATGCCTAGCCCTTACAGGCGGGCCAACTTGAAAATGCGATACCTAGCCCATAATGAAAGATATGAGGGTGACGACAGAGGCGGTTTTCTTCTTCTTCCTCCCTCCAACGGAAAGAATCGGAAGGCCACCGATAACAGCTGAGCTTTGGGAAAGTATTTTATGTCGGCGTGACATCCAGCAGCCCGAAATACGAACCGAGCAGATTATCGGTAAGCTGTGGAAACCCCATGTAACATTATCTACAAAACCGCACAATCCTGCGCTTAGATTAAGCGGCACGTTTGCCATTTTTTTTTCTAACACTTTATGGATGAACGTGACTAGTTGGCGTTGGAAAGCTCTTATGTTAGTATCGGAACCCCTTTTTTCAATATGTGTTTCATTTGGTTAGCGCACCCTCGCCTAATGACACGGGGAAAAATTTACTAAATTGGCGGATTCATGAGCTTCTTGAAGGTAGTATGGCTGTTAGTTCACTTTTTTCACTGTTTTTTGTTTGTTTCCTTGAAGAAGAAGTTTTTCTTTAATTTTATACCTTGTAAATCTTTTCCATACACTTTATGTTATCTCATTGAAGGACACACTGACTACATAACATCAGCGAACGATCAACTTCAACAATGGTGTACAATATGTAAAAGTGAAGAACAAAACAGGAAACGCACTTCTGTTAATTCTTTAATTGTTTAATGAATCACGCATGAGTTTGTGGTTCACTCAATGATGGATGGGAATAAATTAGACTAGATTAATGTTTAGTTACTACTCGATTTCTCCGATATAAGTTACATAATGAAAACTCGTTATGAAACAACATTGAAATTTTCTACAAACTTTATGATCGTTTGACAAGTTCCGGGGACTAATAGCAACATCCTAGGTATGATGCATCAAACTTGTTTTGTAGTTTCCTACAAATTTGATTTGCTCTTTAAAAGATATAATTTAAACAAATTTGAATTTTCACAACAATTTTAAACTACTCCGGATGGTGGCAAAAAGGTAGAGCTACATTTTTATGTGCATATTACTATTAATTTTATATTGGTTTTTTTCCTAAGAAACCTTTAACTGCACCAATAAATACAAACAGAGAACATTTATATTCACAGCGCCTCTTCTGGAAACACCCTTTCAAACATAACCGAGCGAACAGCTAGTTTGACATTAAAAAAAAAAGATCTATGAGATGTCATCAAACAGCGAGTCAGTATAGGCTGTGAAAAATTCAAAACTAAGACCCACAATCTGCCACCATTTTCCTTTTTTTTTGTAACACACACAATTCGCTCCGCAACATCATTGGCCAGTGTGTAGATTCGCCGACCGGTGTCGATGTCGATGTGGGAACATGATGCTGGCGAGCTTGTTGTGCATTTTGGTTGCGATTTCGCGGAACGCGCGTGAACGAACGCGCATGCTGATGCCATTAGCGCGAAACCCATTTTCCCCGGGAACATTTCAAATGGCGACGGCAACGAACGGCTCGCCTCTCCGGGGGGTGATGAAAAATACATTGGCCTGGTGTGATTCAGATGATAGTTTTGTCACCTGCCGCTGTCGGTTTCACCCCGTTTTGCTTGATAGGCGAAATTCCACGAATAGCTGTGGAACTGTGTGGACTGAATGGAAAATATGAACATTGTGGAGTCATTTGACTATAACACTTTATTGTCACCTTATTGTTGCATAAAAATTAAATACAATTGTTCAACGTCAGCATCCTTATTTCGGGGCGTTTGAATGCTCCATTGAAGGGCTGACAACTCGATGCCGAGTTGCGTTTACCCATACCATTATGTTCATAATTTGAACGTAACAATCCCCTAACTTTATAACTCGTCACTCTAAACAATCGTGCTTTATTCAATTTATCATCATGCCTGCCTCGATTGCTGCTCTGCAAATGAAATACAAATGATCCCAAACCGAATCCGAACTACCAGCCAACACACCTGGCCAGGTTCCGTCCCCAAATGCCCGTTATGGCCGCCAGAAAGACAGGCTAGACCTGAAGTCCGAAACGGATATACAGGATGAACCCAAAAACTTCCACAAAACAACTTCATTAGGGACGAATGCTTCTTAGCCGAAACTTTGCAGCCATCGTGGCACTGTTAGCCA
>JAOEFI010015448.1:0-15047 GCA_034621735.1 Anopheles plumbeus | reverse complement strand
CCCCCCCCCCCCCCCCCCCCCCCCCACGGGCCCGGAGGGCGGGCGCTCATCCGCGTGCCAAGCCGCCATCGTTACCGTGCCGCCTGGTTTCCACCTGCAGCCCGGGGGTACGTGCCAGAGCGCCAGCGCGTAACGGCGCCCCGTTGTCGGAAAAAGGTGGATGAGAGCGCTAGGGCATCGGCATGATCCGACCGCACGAACGCGACCCGCCACGCCACGGAAAGTTTCCTAACGGGGATCATCCCTCCCTGGCTGGCCATTTCTAGCCCGTGCGAACACGTGAACCTACTTAGCAACTGTTCCCACGTTCCGTCCCGCTAAACAGGGCGAGCAGCTTCTGCTGCCACCATCGAACGATCTGGCACGACTTTCGCGTAATTAATTTTACTTCGCCACACCACACCGCACCGGCAGCGGTGGCCACGTGTGGATGGGCAGGGCATTAGCCTCTTTAGGGGCGGAGTACGCATTCATTTAATTTTGTTTTTATGTTTGTTCTTATGTCTTGCAAGGATGGGATGGCCTCGGACGGGTGCCCTCGCCTTCGGCCTTGGTGACAGCCTCGTTTTTCCATCCTTTTATTCAAAGTGTGCTCACCACCGGCTTACGACTCGCAGGCAGACGTTTGCGATGACTCTAGGTACCCGGCATTCCATCCGGCCACTCCGACGGTCGGTCGTCTCTTGGATGCAACGTAACTCTGGCGGACTCTGCCCGGTTTGGCACAGCCCGGGGAAAACGACGATGTGTCTTTGACATAAATATCAAATATTTAGAACTACTTTGTGCAGTAATGCCGGCACGGCGAGTTCACCGCAAGGTCTTGTTTTTGTCTAGGTGCCACGTGTCTGGCCGTAGCGCCTCCGTCGGGTTCTGGTATGTGATCCATGGCACAGTAGCACGCACGGCCGCTCACCACCACGGTGCATCAACTTTGGCAATCTTAGAAGCTGAAGTACATACATCACCCGCACCGAAGTGGGCCAGCGCAGTAACGGAACAGCGCGTTGGGCGAGCGACCCACGTACCGGTGCTGGAGATAGTTTCGCCACCGACAGCAGGTAATTGTCACCGCCAGAAAGGGGTCGGACTACTTACACGGTGTGGCTATGCCTGCTAATGTATACACAAGAAGAAATGCCTCTCGGAAGCGTGTGAGTACCACACAAGGGAATGGCCATCTTATGTTTACGTGCCCTTGCTCAAGTTGGGCGAAAAGTTTTCGATTGACTAACCCTTGGAGTTTGGGGAGGATATTTAGGAGTTTACGCTTCACGAAGTTTTCCCGTTGCTGGCTGGAGCTTCTCGACGTTCGGAAAACTGTGCTCCCTGCTTGCTCGCTACCCACCAGGGCGTCGCAGTTAATGGCACAAGTGTCCGCCTACACGCCCTCGAAAAAAGCCGTCGACAAACAACCCGCGAATGGGAGCCGTCCGAGCCACATGCAGAAACTATTGGCATACCACACCCGGAAGTAAAACCCCCGCAGCCCGTTTTGGGGGAAATTGTTGAAAAATTGTGCCACATTTGACATCATCCCGGGGTGGGGTTGCGTCCGGCGTCCTCCTGGCGGTCATTCGTTATCCTGCCACACCCGATAAATCATCCGTTCAAGGTTCAATACTGGCGGCAGGTTCGGTAGCCATCGACCCTCGGCCACCAGCGTCTTCGTGGCCCTCGAGGTGGGGCTGTATCCTGTTTTCCTTTTTGAGTAAGTCTTCCATTTTCGACCGGTTGTTTTCCCTCCCATTCGACAAGGCGTCCATTGTGTAGGGGATTTTACGGCCAGGCACGCCTGCACTCGCCTCGGTCGGACTGTTTTCGCAGGCTTGGCGCTTATTTTTGCGTTTCTGTTTGGCCCAAAAAAGAAAAAAAAGAAGAGAACTACCCCCGGCGAGTCCTTGTCCGTTATTGCCATGCTTTTGCATTTTTCATCCCTCCTCGGGGCAACAGGGCCGCCTGCCGGAGCATGTCCGGCCAGCTCGGCAAGAAAACTGACTGCAGCTGGCCCGGAGGGTGGGGAAAGGGTTGGTGAAATATGGGGCCGACCCGCAAATCTTAGCCGAAAACCCTTTTTCTTCTTTGACGGAAGAGTTATTAGTCAACTGAGAAAAAAGAAGTGGAAACAAATCACGAAACAGAAAGGGAAATGAGAACGAAAATCGAAAAACCCACTTTCCGGAGCATCGTTGACTTCCTGCCGGGCGGAACAGGACTCTTCCTTTCCAATTTGGCCGTCTCTTTATCCCTCCATCTCTCTAGCTAGTGTTTCTCTTTCTCGCTTCCTTTCACTCTCTCACGCCTCCGGATTAGCTGTCCATCCTTCATCCACAGTGAGAGAAATTTCGGGTTAAATATTCGACTTCTTCTGATATTTCCGCATTTTTCTTGGTCGCATTTTGACCCCGGCGGGGTGTGCGTTCCTTCATATATTTTTTTTCTCCCCTTTCAGCGTGGTCGTGGTCGTGGTCGAGGTGCGTGCAGTGGCGAGGCTACCGGATGCCCGTGGGATGCACTATTTTCGCACCCATTCCCCCGTTGACGGGTGACTTCCTTCCAATGTGGCGTAGCATGATTGAATTCGATCCCTTCTCAATCACTCGGCACCCGTTCCCGGATACGGACGAACATGCTGATCGACATTTGAGAAAGGTGCCTGATTTGTCTGCCGATTTTATTTTCTACTTTTCCCGCTTCCGGTTCCCTTTTCCCGCTTGCCTTCTGTTTCTACACCCGCCCGAACCCGTACGCAGTTGTGTGCGAATTTGTGTTTCCTCTTGAAAAATGTCTGTCAAGTTGGTTTAATTTTTTTTTCTCCTCCATCTGCAACAACACCCAAAATACCGACACTGCCCTTTCCCTGTGCCGGTGGTTGTGTGTGTGTGTGTCCAGCCTTTCTTTTCGCATTTTTCCCTTTTTTGTTTGTTCTGTTTTCAACAAATGCTTCGTCCCGATTCGAGATGCGCCCTTCACAAGTTCCAGCGACTTGTTTACTCTCGAGCTCACTCACTCCCGAGCCCGACAAGCTCGGCATATTGTTCCGGGCGGGAAAGTGGGAGCAATAGCGGCGTCCCGGACCGCCGGCAGCCCGCACAGCCCGCCGCGAACGTGTGTAGCCGACTTCCGGTGTAGCCGAGACAGGGCCGATCCCGGCCGCCGTCGCATAACCCGCCCCCGGCCGGCACCCGGTCCAGTCCACGCGGGAAACAAGTTTTCAATCTTTCAAATGCAGCCACTTCCTCTCGTTAGTCCCTTTTCAAACTGCCGGCCCGGCTGGACCACGCTCCTTCACCTTTCGGCGGGTGGCAGAAAAGTTTGCCAAACTCGCTCCCACGGCGGGGGAGGAGAAAGAGGCCGGGAAGCGAGGCCACCTGCACGGGGCGTAGAGTTTTCGAAGTGGCTTCCTTTATTTTCTCTCTCTCTCTCGACTAATTCGGGGGCGCGCCATCCCCATTGAGTTAGGGGGAGTCTCTGTCTAAACGCTTTTGAAATGGTATTAAAAGGAAAGCCAACACTAGCCCCATTCTTCAGGCTCGCCGTTTAGCTTCCATTTCCGTCTGAAATAATCCAAAACTACCCTTCCCCTTTTTTTTTCTTGTTTTTATTCCACTTCCCTGGAAGACAATTTCAGCCGATTAGTGCGGCCACGGTCGAATCCACGGCTCAGTACCGCTTAAACATCAATTAGTCGGGAGGATCCGGCGCCAGCAAACTGAAATTTCATTAGCAGTCCGCGCCGGAGTGAAACAAGCACCGATATTAATCGTTGCGAAATATTCAATTAAATGACCGCATAAACCGGGAAACTACTCAAAAAAAAGGATATATGCGAGGGATGAGAATTAATGTAAATGCAATAAAAGGAAAACCGGAAAACACCAACCGCAAATATAGTAACCAACAGCACACGGTGACCCTGACCCTGACCGTACATTTGAATGCTGCACGAGCAGGCTGCCGGAGGGTATTGGTAGTAGGCGGAAAAATGCAATGTCCGATGCGCCCGTAGACTGGAAAACCACTGGACCGTTCGTTAATAAAACTGTGCAAATAAAATTTCATCAACGTCAAATTAAACAGTTCACGTGTTGCAGCATGTGTCGACACGTGTGAGAGTTTGGGTGCCCTTGGGTGCGTGTGTGCGTGTGCGAACAAATCCTTTTTGTCCTCTTCGGTTCACTTAGTTTTCCGATTCGGACCATAACAAACACGGGGTGGCGGTTCTTTGCTGCGTCCGCCGGGGGCCGGGCGAAAAAATATGGTTCAATGTCACGGGAAAAGCGTTTTTCTCACCTTTTCGCTTGGAAAACTTGTTTTGGTACATTCTGCACCGAACCACCTCCCGCCGCGCGCTCTGCGGAGCACTTCGCTGCCACTGGGAAAAGTTGTTTACCTTTCGCTTCCGGTGAAATAGGCGAGCACCAACACCCCCTTCCACCTTCCTCCTCACCTTCGTTCGTGTTTGGGAGGGGGGGGGGGGGGGGGGGGGGCGTCGCGGGTCAGCTTTCCACGCGCGAAGGAACATCCATCAAGGGCACCGTTGCCCGCAGGCCGCCGGGTGATTGGGGTGGGGCTGCAGCGAGGGGTGGGCGGGACGGCAAGAAACGCAATTAAAGTCAATATCAAATTGCACATGCTTCAACGATTTGCCTACAGCCCGTGCGCGCTCGTGTTTGCCGAGCGCATTGGATCGCATATCCATTTTCATCCACTGGATCACGTACGGTGTTCGTTTTAGCTGTTCCTTTTTCCTTGTTTTCGGTTCGCGTTGGGTTTGCCCCGTTTGTGCACAATATAGCAGCTGTCGGTTGCCTTTCCTTTTTTCTTTTTTTTTTTGTCGTTGGCGTTGGCAGTGAGAGTTGTCGTGGCTCGTCAGGGCTGGCAGTGGTCTGGAAATTGGATATTCCACGCCGTTCGATTTTGGTCTGCAGCCCCGGAAAAAATGTATAACGTTCCTATGCACCAATGTGTGTGTGTGTGAATCAGACGCGCAGCGTTAGCGTTCTCTCAGCCCAATTTTGGGTTTCAAAAATTCATCGATTTAGCGTGAGATGTTTGCTTCATGCATGCACCTTACTTTTAAAAAGCAGCTAGGGCAGCAGCATAAGTAGCACCGATGGCATTCCCGCCACGGTTTGATCATATCAGAACGAGCGCCAATGTTTCATAAATCTTTCGTTAAAAGGATTTTCTTTGTGCAACCATCGTCTAGAAACAGAGCGAGACAGAGAAAGAGAGAAAGAAAGGGAGAGAGAAAGAAAGAGAAATAAAGAGAGAGAGAGAGAGAGAGACAGAGCATAGAGCGCGAAGGAAAAAAGCAAAAGGGAAACACCTGCATCTGGTGAGAAGAAGTACTGAAAATTCAATGAGGGCTTATTCAGGGTGTGTAAGTGGCACCTTGAACCGAAAAAAAATCAACAACCACAACAACAACAACTACTACTACTACTACTACTGCTGCCACTATCACTACTGCAAAAAAAAAGAAAAACATTGTTCGTTTTGTGCCACTCGAAAAGCGGCAAAGGGACCTTCCATCCGTGATGCAACCAGATGCAAAAGAGCAAAAAAAAAACAAGACTACCTCAAAATGTTTCTTCGAAACCAAAACCGAATGAAGTCGTCTGTCACACCCATACCAGCATCGGCGCACGCTCCGGCTGCGAACAGCTCGGTCACTGTCGTTTTTCCGCCAAGTGGAAGGGAGGTTTTGAATAGTTTTATTTTTTTATTCTTTTTTCATTCGCCAGTTCTTTTGCACCCGTCGTCCACCCTCTTCCTCTACCACTCGTTTGCTCTATCCCGCTCCATTTCTTTTCTACTTTTACCAACTCATCCCAATGCATCATCTGCAGGTAGCATCTTGCTCGTGGAAGGTAATGCACGGAAGCAGGAAAAGAAAATAACAAGCATCCACCTTTTTCCAATGCACCACTTCGAAACATGCGAAAGCATCGTGGGAAATGGAAGGGAAGGTGGTGAGGATGCGGCCGGAGGGGACAGCTTCAGGAGACGGCGGGTGGAATCGGCGGAGAAAGGAACACGCAAAAAAAAACGGGAACACCTCACGGACCAACGAGCCGAATGACTGGCTGACAACCACTTTTCATTCTCTTCACATTTTTCTGATAAGAACGGGATGAAAAGGATCTACGGGCGTGTGTAAGTGTGCCTTCCCGTCCGTCCGCCGGTGGCTGGTGCGTGTATAGGGCGTGTAGACACAGGCGATCCTGGATAACAGGGACCGCAGAGGACCAACATTTTACTCCCCATTTGTGCGAGGATTCTCCCCCAACCGGCTTCATTGTTGTGCACGCGAGCATTCGCTGTGCAGCTTAGCAACATCGCGACTTTCCACCGGGCTGCGTTGCAACATTTCAGAGTAAAAATACTCAACGTAAGTTGAATGTTTCTCGGACATTTAAATATCCTGTGTGCATTCGAGAGAAGCTACGGTTTCGATACAGCGACGTTTAACGGCCCAGAAACGTTGCGGCCGTGGAGTGGAAACCAGTATTATTTAAACCCGTTCAACGCTGCGCTCGGGGGTTTTTGTTTTTAAGTACAGTTATGTGTCGCCGCGCAGGGGTGCCCCTCTCGGAAGTGAAGAGTCGCCGTTCGTTGGCGGACTCAAGTTCGGGGAATCGATAGCAGTACCCTGCCGCTCGGCGCAAACTGTTCGCGTTGCATTGTAGCGTAAATCGGCACACAAAAGGTAATTAATGCAAGTCGGCTGCGGCTCTCATCAGAGTTCCCGCGAAATTCGATTACTTCCCACGAGCCAGTCCGCCTGGGGGGACACGCGCGTTCGACGAATTGCATCGCTGGCAAGGCGGTATCGTGCACGGGTTCTACCTGACCTAGAGGGCATCGGGTGGCAACATGTTCTGCTTCTCAACTTTCATTCGAACGAATTAGCCACCGTTCGTTCGCTGCACCGGAAACAAAAACTTGTCTTTAAAAGCCGTCAGTAAAACTAATAATAATCAAGTCACTCCCAGCCATAATACACCTTTTATCATTACCTTGGTTAGCAAAGTCACCGCATAACTTTGTAGGGAAAGTTTGGAACATTGTAGTAGGAAACATGAAACCAGCGCAGTTCTACTGGTGGTCCGGTAGCTCCAGTGTGAAAAGTTTCTCCTTCATCCTAGAGCCCACTTTACGCAGGTTGGATTGTGTATGTACGTATGTGTGTATGTATGTTGCTCGTCTTTGCTTTGTCCTCCGTACAGCGCTTTGTTGCAGTTGTCAGGCAGCTGAAAGATGTTTCTGTAAAAAGGCTAGGAAGCCACAGGGTGTAGGAGAAAAAGTAAAGAGGAAGCAAAAGAAGTGGGGAAAACAAACCACCAAACAACGGCGTGGATATGTTGCTTGTCCCCTGTAGGGATGGGTGAGCGGAAAAGGGAAGGGTTCTTGAGGAAACGGGATGGCTTCTCAAACACACACACACACACACACACATACACATACACCGGCGTTGACGAGTGGCTAACAGTGGAGCAGAAAAATAGTCCGTCGGTGCGGGGCATGGCGGGCATGAAACACGATAGAGGGAGTGAGGGAGGAAGAAGAAAAAAACATGGACAGAGGGAGACAACAGAACAGAACAAAAAACATCGAAAACCCAAATGCAAAAATACAAGGTACAATAATTTGAATTTTGCGATGCACCGGGAGGGTTTTTCCGACGGCGACGGCAGGAGACGGCGGCGGAACCGGAGGCGTGACAATTCGAAAGCGTGGAGAACACCGTAAGAGCGGAGTTGCATCAAAGCGACATCGGCAGGAAACAGGAGACAGGCGGAAGAGGCGCCGGGGGTGGTAAGAGGATGAGGGGGGTGGGAGAGGGTGGGCCAGCAGCCGTCTGCGCATTGCATTCGAATCTTCCAAGGAATGTTTTGAGAACATTCAGCCCGATGCACTGGAAAGAAAGCAGAGTGGCAAAGGAACGCTCCCAGGGAAAGAGGGGACGAAAAAGCAAATGCACACACACACACACACACAGACACAAATACACTGCCTGGGACTGCCGGAAAACCCTGCCGCATGCATTTACAATCCGCGCCTGTCTTTCGCAATCACGCCCTGCTTTTTTTCCCTACACAGCACACACACACACACACACACAAACACACATTGACGGACGCGTGCACAAATGCAAGGATTTGCGAGTGAGGCGAGCGACAAAAAAAAATTGCCCACCCAACTGAAAAGAACGATTTTTCCGCTACCGTCGAACAACATAACAAGCCATAGCCGGGAATGACGTATTTGCCGTGAGTTTGTGTCTGTATGTGAGTATGTGGTGGGGAAAGGGTGGGAAGGATGAGGGTATGAAGGGTGTGAGCGAGGGTGCGCTGGAGCAGCGAGAGGGTGGTGCGTGTGTACTAATGCGGTGAGCGCAGGTGTCGATCGGTAAAAAGAGGAAAGTCCTTTCTCCATTGACCCTATCCCCGGAACATCCGGTCTTCGGTCCATCCTGCGGCCATCCGGCGGCTTCCCCCGGGGGTCCCTTCTGCTTCTGCTTCCTCCCCGCTCGTCGCAGATTCTGCGCCGCCGCTTGCGGGCGAAAAAAGGCCAGCCGGCTTCGTTACCCGGCGCCTCTCGCCGGCGACGCGGATGTGCGTTCGGATTTTTCCATCCCAATTCCCTTTTCCGTTTCCGGTCCAAGCTTCACATCCGGCCGGGGCCGGGACCGGGAAGGTGCGCGGAGACTGAGGCCGGCTGGCTGAACATTTCCATCTGCCCCTGCATCTGCTTATCTGGGTGCCGCCCCGCCCGACTCCGCGACAGTGACCGCATCGAGGACCTGGGGGGTCGCCGGAACGGCCCGAGAGCCGGGCCCTTGAGGACGTCTCGGGGGTCGCCCTCCAACCGGTTGCCCGGGGAGGGGGTTTGTCTTTTGCATGTACGCTTGCACTCACTGCGCAAAGGACCGCACGGTTCACCGAACACTGGCATTTCTTTCTGGGTCCGTCTCCGGTGCGGGAAAGCGGAAGCCCCGACGGCGCACGTGAAGATGACATCGAACCCTTCGAGGACCTTCGCCCCTTGGCGGAACGGCTTGCTCTTTGCTCGGGGTTCGTCAGCCGTGCGGAACTACGGTTCCACCGTTATTCCCCCAGAGCTGTGCCTTTCTATATCAATTCCCCTCCTGTCGTCACTCCCCCCCCCCCCCCTTCTCCTTTTCTTTCTCTCTCTTGTCCCGATTTTCGTTCCCTTTCCACCACCCTCTCTCGCTTCCTCTTTTTCTCTCACCGTGCTTTCCTCTGTCTGGTCCACTGCTACGGGAGAATTCGAAAAACACCATGTCCGACTACCTGATCATTTGGAAAATGCCTTCAGCAGGCAGGGAAAAGGCCATTCGATGAACGTTGCGTTCCGGTAAACTTTTGCGATTTCATCGAACGCTTTCGGGCAGACTTTCGTCTTCGAGCTTTGCTCGCGCGCGAACGGCGAAGTTTCCATTTGATCTTCCGTTCCTATTCTTCCTGCCGGTTTTTTTTCTCTTTTCTGCCCAAAATAATCTGACTGCTCAGACGTCTGCGTAATGTATTTCCCTCCGTCCGGTGCGTCTGTTGACGCACGTTGAAGAACGAAAACAAAACACGGGACAAAAACCGCGTCCCTTCAGCGAGACGCACGGTTGGCGCTGACTGCGTAGTGATCAGTCAGTGGCGCGCTAAACTTTCGCCATCAATCCCCCCACTTCCCCCGCCCCTCTAAGGTAGGAAAATGTTGGTCAATGTGGGAAAACTTTTCGCCATCTCCAGCGGCAGGCCATTTTTCCTACTGTCTGTTTCTGTAGCTCCTCCTCTCCTCTGTAGCACCTACCGACAGAAATGTACTAACAAAAACGCCAACGAAATCCGTCACGCGCCAACGCCCGGGCCCACAATGCGGCCATCGTCCGATGTTACTAGGGCAGTCGGAACTGTCGCGCAAAGGTTCCTTTTTCCACCAGCTGCTGCTCGCCGGCGAAACAGATCGAAACGGGGCTGGGGTGTGCCGAATGGTGCACTAAAGTGGCCGAAAATGTTCCATTGTTCCCATGTATTGTAATAACCTAATATGTTTCTCTCTCTTTCTCTTTCTTTTTTCATTCCAGACGGGGAAGCATTTTCATCGAACATCACTTTTGATAAAAGCTTTTAATCATAAATTTCGATTAGATTTGGAATTAAATACGTAAGTATCGGGAAAAGGGACGATGGGGGTAGAAAAAAGGATTAAATTGTAGTTGATTAGTGTTACGATAGCTTAACCGATCGTTTTATTTTCCAATGGGCGAACCTCCCACAAGGAGGTTGCCAGCTATTGTGAGCGAACTGAACTTCCGCTGCCCCTTATTAAATAGCCATTTTCGAAAGCTGGGAAATATGCGCAAACATGCACACGGGCGGCACATACTCATCGTGCCGCTTCATTTTCATTCACAGGCTCCATTTTGTTGCCAATTGGTGCACATTTCTGTTTTCCGCCATTACGAGCCTTTCCGCTGCTTTCCACGCAGAATGTTTGGCGTGGGTGAAATTTACATTTTTATGGTTTTTTGATCTTGTTGATATGTTAAGGTTGTTTTATCATCGGTATTTTTCCGTTTTTCCTTCTTTTTTCTTTTTTTTTGTCCGGCACCTACCATCGAAACCCTTTGAATATGTCTCCCGTTATGTCGTCGCTCACACTGCAACACCGGCAGGATGCGCACCAAATAAAGTGGCCGCGCGTGGTGGCACCACGTGTGGAAAACAACGACAGTGGCAGGAAGGAAAAATACGCAAAAAAAATCCCCCGAACGGCCCACTCCCTATGAAAATGACCCACGGATCCCGTCGGGGGTTTTTCCGCGCCCTTTTCGGCCGCGATGCCTACTGCGCGGATGTTGCTGATGACATTTTCCCATCCCATGTTCAACGCACATTTCACCGTGGCCCACAACTGTTGGACGGTCACGGGACGCCCCCAGTGTGTGTGTGTGTGTGTTCCGGCGATGGCTTTCCGAACAGAGCCGCCGCGAGTGAGCGTGCGCATAGTTTCCCTATTGCTTACTCCGGCTTCGACCAGAAGAAGTTATCGGTTCTCGGTTCGATTTTGCGAATATTAGAAAATCCACTGAGATCCGTGGGAAAATTTTACTATGGATTTTATTTTTCGAAGAAGTCATAAAACTTCCGAAAGACTTAGTGGCGAAAAATCGGTCGCCGCAAGCCTACGACTGGGAAGAGTGAGACACAACAACAAAAAAGCATTTAACTCCAGTCCAACCAACCTACGCGTGCGTTGGAATATAAATAGCACCACCCTGGTTTTCCACCTTCAGTTCCGAACTGTTTTTTTTTTTACCGAAAGAGATCCCGTTTTGTTTTCCCGATTTCTTTCCGCCCATTTCTGGGAACGGCGCTCATTTGAAGTGTCGACGGCGAAGTTACGGCGCGCCGATGATTGCGTAACGGGTCCTTGTAACGCGACACTTTCCTCGAGGAGCGAGGGCGAAAACGTGGCGACGGCAAACGGGGAGGCTCAATGGCTTCAGTTTAATGCCAGATTACTCGGACGAACATAATACTCCCACGCTTCTTTGGCCCTCCGACATTCCCCACCCCTTGCCGTCCCCGCCAGTGCCCTCCCATGCCGCTCCCTGCGAAGTATGAACGATTACGGTACGATTTCAAACGCAATTTCGCACCCTCTCCAAGCCGCCTCGTTTGCGTACTCTGCGAGGTTTCATTTTGTTTATTCGTTGAAAATGGAGCAGGCAACAAAGAAAAACACAAAAACCATCCGATTCATTAATCGATCGAGCAGTCGAGCGAGCCTGCCAGCGCAGAAGCGGCTGTTGAGGATTCGATTGGAAGCAGGCGGCACGGACAGAGATCAGTGATTTATCGCAAAGCATCATGTGGGCGTCCCGTTGATTGTTCGGTCCTGTATTACATAGTAGGGCAGCGACAGTTCAACCTGTCGCCGTGTGCCCGAAGGTGTGCCGTTCCGTACGGCACTCGAAGACCGATTATCTAACGGAGCGTTACGTAAGATTGCCGATCAATTCCACTGCAATCATCCGGCGCCGGCTGAGATGCCGCACGACAATGCTGGAGACCGAGCGTTCATGGTTCCCTTACATGGCTAGGAAGCTAATCTGGAGGGTTTGCTGCTAGGCTTCTCTTCATGTGAGGCAGAGGGAACCATCGGTACAGCGAACTGCCTACGGTGCAGTTGTCCCGGAAAGTCAATCCGGGAAAGCATCGCAGGAGCGGAGACTCTTGGCCCAGCTGTTGCCATTGATGTGGCGTACCACGGACCAACAGACGCAGGTAGCCCCGGAGCCGTGGAGACACTGATTGCAAGCTTTTCTTTTAATCATCCGGCTACCAGCAACACACCCTGCTGCCGGTGGAAAACTGCTGACAAAAGCAATCCAGTCGCCCGCACCCCGGTGCCGGGGAAGGGGTTCAGTCGATGAACTTCCATTCTTTTTCCGACAACAGCTTTTGTCGTATTTGGCGAGGTTTTCTCCGGTCTAAAGAGACACATGTACACAAACACACACAAACACACACACACACACACACAGAGGACCACAGAGAACCCCACCCAACTGGGTAATGGTAACGAATGGAATTTCCAAATTGTTTATGCTAAGCGTGGAAAAACTAAACTTTGATTTTCCGGGTTCGCTTGAGCGCTGCCGGTTGCACATTCCCGGGCAACAAACGAGGGCCCCCTTGCTGAGGACCACAGATTTCCTCGCCCCTCCTTGCCGCGGTTGGTCAATTGTTTTCCCCCGCCCGTCTGATGGAGCGCCGCCGAGTGACGAAGAGAAAGTTTTCACACCGGTGATTGAAACTTCCACCGCAACCGGCAGCATACCGATTGATCCCAGAATTTTGTCCACGTCACTCCTTCCTCGGGTCTGGTCGGCCCGCCCTCCGCACAATTCTCCGCACTCCCCCCACTCCGACCGGGCTGCCGTGGCTGGGGTCTGATATTGTTTCTTGTGGTTTCTGCGCGGCGTTCAACGCACGCTGCGTGGAGAAACAGTACTCCTCTGTCTCCTGGCGCTCCAGTGCTCCGAAAGGGTTTGGCTGTCGCCAAATTTGCAAACAGCTGGAGTCACAGGAAAAATCGGAAAACGAAACAAAACCACTTCAAAAAACCAAATATCGCAAGTCACACTTACCTGGGGTGTCCCGGTGCCGCGCTTTCCGATTCGATTTTATTTTCCAGATTGCCTCCGACCTCTCCGTCGCCAGAAAAACCATCTGATGGACGGAAAAGCGCACAAGCGAGTTGGAAAGTATTTCAATTTCAGCATAGTTTTCCTTTCCCCCTCCGCCCTCTCCACGCCGTTCCCTGCACCTGCTGACTCGAAAGGATGGCGGGAAGAAACAGTCCTTCAAAGCCGCAACTATCCGTTGCGAAAGTCTGTACCGGAAAAAAAATTAGACAAACAAAATATAGCTGCTGTGGTTTCAGCAGCCCAGAAGGGCAAGACGATTGGACGCACGGCGTGGAGTGGCTGCAGACGGTGGGAGCGCATGGATCGTGCGATTGAAATTGCGCCCAAGTGAAAAGTGAACGCAATTGCGCCACCCGGTTCCGGGTGCAAATATTTGTACGTCTCCTGGCATACTCCAAATTTTCGGGTTGCGATTTGATATTTCAATTAACGGGTAACACCACCGTAAGCCGTTTCACACCGTTCCACCGTGCAGGCCCAGACTCCGAGTCAGCGCACTAGGGAAAAGTGAACGTCCAACAGACAGTGAATGGGGAAAATTGAAATAAGTTTGAAGTTGTCTGTTTGAAAAAGGGTCTATCGATCAACGACCAGGCCATGGGCATGGAAACAAACACGATGTACACACCCTGTAAAAAAAACACAGAGACCGCTTTCATGTGCTGAGGGGTTACGCACCCTCCAAAACCGGTAACATGATACTGTTTTCTGAAACGAAAGTAATAAGATCCCGTCCGGGTGCAGAATCACGTCGCTGGCAAACGATTAGCGTTAAGTGAGCGATTGCTCGCATACAGACGTTTTTCGCCGTCGCTCGCGAGGACTCTGTTCCCTATGGTTTTTTTTACACCAAACCATTGAATACCCAGTCTAGTTGAATAACTCGCAATTAGGCAAGAGTTTAAACAATAGTTTTAACACTTTCAGCTGTCAGCTTTCCGAGCCACATGACACCAGTCCGAACGGCGCTTGAAGGAAACCAATACACCAACGATGCCGGTTGGGTTGTAAATAACTTTAGCACCGATTAATTACCTGTTATTAGGGTAACAACCACCGACAACGACAGCTGAAATTGACAGTTCGAATGGCGCAGGACACTTTTCCGTAGCGGGGGCCAACAAAATGTGGCACACGTGTGACAGCTGTAACGGTTTCTGGAAATCGTGCCAAACAAACAACAAAAAGAGGAAATGCGACAGCGGACTCCTCGAGGCTGCGGCGTTCCATCAGCAGCTTAGCGAAGCTGTGGTTCAAAATCTAATTGAACAGCACGAGCCTTTTTTTTTTTCGTCTTCCTGGAGCTCACTGGCCGGGTAATGGAATAAAGTCAGGCGGTCAGGCGAACTGTTTTCCACTAAACTGTCGGAGAGTCAAATTGTATTAGCATGGGGCTCTCGCTTCGGTTCGGCCCGGGAAACCACCGAACTCCGCCATCCCCCGAGGTTGGGGGGGGGGGAGGTCCTTTGCGCAAAGCAACGGGCAGCGTCCGTTCGTTTTCCGTCCGTTTTATTTCTGTATGGATAACATAACAAGACAAAAAAAGGAACGCTCCGTGCGATACGGAGGCCTACGGTCGGCCAGAAAATCGGGATCCGGGGCAGCACGGCGTCGGGATACGGAATCAGGGCTTTCGGTAGATTTTGTTTTCCGGACATTTCCATCGATTCGCTATAAGCCAGCCTCAGGGCGCGACAGATGAACGACCGACAAGTGAAGTGAGTGGTTTCCCGGAAACCGTCTGGAAGCGAAAAATCTCCCTGGAAGCGCATCGTTTGGGAGGTGGTGGGATGAGTGGAGAGGG
>JAOEFI010015446.1:0-15088 GCA_034621735.1 Anopheles plumbeus | reverse complement strand
CGCCCACTCCCTCCTCGACTGGTATCGTATAACAGTCACATAAAAAGACATCACTGACAGATTTACAACTCCCATGCTGCTAATAGGTGGGTGGAAGTGAAGTTAATAGGCCTGCAAGAAAACGAACGTCCCGGCATGCGACACCGGAGATACCCTATCAATACCTGCCGGGCCCGGTGGGGTCTGGAAAATTCGACAAGCGACACGAAGCAGGAATCGAAAGGTGGCAGCAGTTGCCTGGCGGGGAGCCTGCACGGGGCCAGTGTATCTCAACGGTTGTTTTTCTTCGGAATGTGAACCGTCGTCGTACCACTGAACCTCTACTGCATGCTATATAGATTTGAGATATACAAACAAATTAATATCACTTTCTGTCCCACTGGTCCCACCCGAGAGGTCGGCGAGGCGGAGCGATTTTTTTTAGAAACACTGGCCTACGCACGCATTCCATGTAAACGTCTTTCTGTCTGACGCCGTCAATGGACAGTGAGGCTCCATTTTCGCCACCAATTTCGCACGGCTTCTGGTGAACAAGAGAGGCAATTATTTCTTATGAAGTTTTGCAGTGGATTATTTCAAGGAAAACACCCGCAAAAGTTGTTTCAGTGTTGAGCATTCCCATAACAGATTTTCTTTCGATTTACGAGGCGGAGGGTATTTACAAGTCATAAATACCAGTATAAAATTTTCACTGATAGTTACTGCTCACATGTTTTACAGAATCCCTGAATCAGGTGTCTAAATAAAGCCAGCAGAACTTAGAACCGACATCCGGGAATATCTAATGTACAGGAAGCACATGTTAAGCACGAATTAAGATGTGGCAGATGTGGCCAGTTGGTGTATGGTTTTGGTGTTTTTTTTTAAATACCCATTCACAATTGGCTAGTGTTAAAAATGAACCCGTGTAGATCCGTGTAGATAACACTGGCATCCTTCTGGGCCGACGCTGTCTAATACTGCCACTGCCTCATGTCAGCTTGTTTGTGTTGTTCCGCAAGACTAATCAGCGGCATTTGTGTGTGATGGCGGAGGTTTGTTTTTGCCCATTACATTGTGTCAGATGGATGGAATGGCTGCAAGTAGCGTGGCGGCCTTATTTTGCTACTTTGTAAGCCACCGGATCGTGCCCGACTTTTTGGTGTTTTGCCATTTTAGTCCACCCTCCCGAAACCGGAACCGTTCCAATCCAGTTTCGCCCCTCTCTCTCACTCAATTTCCAATCTTCCACCCACCTGTGACGTGTTTCTACATCTCTGGCGGTGCGGAGCGCACAACTCGCGAACCCTATCATCGACCAGAAGCCATCCAATGCCTATTGATGAAATGGCCGAGCAGAAAACCAGTTGCAGTTGCAGAATTAGCGGGTCGAAGGAGGATATTGAGACCAGGGTGTGGGCGAGGTGCCACCAAGCCTAGGATAGGCATAACATACTGGCACGCACATTTTATTGACCACTATGAGCCGGAGAGATCCGCTGGCTGGCTCATTAGGGCGACTAATCTGTGGCAGAATATGACAGCGCCGTACGCGATCGCGAAATGATGTGGTTATCGGTAATTCAACTGCGACCGGACCATTCTCCTTCCTCTTCTCCTGCTCCACTGTCAAATGGCGTTCAATGAGTGCGAACTGGCTGCTGGTGGCCGTTTGTGCGCGCATTTAAACTGCACTGCATCCATCCACTCTGGCCACGAATTGGCACGTCCCCAAGGGCGATGGTGCAAGATGCCAAACGCAGTGGACGGCCGGTGGGGACTAGAGTTTATCGATTAAGGTACAATCCCCCCCCCCCCCCCAACACCCAGCACCCCTTCACTCCCGCCCAGGGTTTTACGTTCCGAGTTGCACTCAAACTGCTCGTAAACATTGGAAAATAACCTGCCCCGGAGGTAGTGGGCCATTTCGAGGTCGTAAACTTTACAGTCTACCGCAGGGCTGGAGTTTTATAGCCGGTACCATGGCGGGTGCCAACCGGGCAAAGGATTAGAGCATGCACCACGCATACCTGTAGCATGGCGAGCTCATTATGCAGGAGGAAACGAGCGTGTCTAACTGGCGCAGATTTCGCTACTCTTTGGGTTCTTTTATTCCTTTATTCCTGAAGCATGCTACTTCCTCTTGGTGGGATCATAAGGAGTCGAAAGCGACTTTCCGGTATGATATTTTACACGCCTGAACCGATTCCGAGAGTAGACCATTGCAACTCAACACTCATAGGATTAAAAGAACTGTTGGAGAGGTAGTCCATTGTGACATGCTCAGATTGTTCGATAAAAACAAATAACTGCCAAAGGTGTTTGTTTTACAGTCCACGGTTTAGGTCCCACTTGAGCTAGCGGTGACAACCGGCATGGGCGGTTTTGTGAGGGCCTTTCCAAACTGTGTTAGTTGTCAAATGTGTTAGTTTAATTAATCAATCAAGGATAATCAATCAAGGATAAGAAGTCACTACTAGGTGCTGCCGGGGTTTCGGTTTGGTATCGTAAAACACCTTTTTATTTCCTTGGCAATCCAAAGCAGGGCCCAAGCTCATTAAGTCGCAGCCCGAAATGGATCCAACTCAAATGCGCTTAGAGGCGCTTCGTGTCCGGCCTTGGGTTCGGCGGTACCAAGAAACCAACTTACCCCGTGGAGGCCCGTGGTGTTCTAGCTGACAGAGACATATCGTTGACTTGCATAAACTGCTTGAGCACGTCGAGAGCGCGAAAAAGAGGGTAGATTTTAGAGGCCCACACAAAAAAGTTTTGAATGGAATGGCGCCCGAATGCGAAAAGCCCACCCGCTCGTCCTGAAGTCCGTTTAGTTTTATCCTGGGTGGTTTTTTTATCAATTTGATTTATTTATATCAATGGTATATATATTTGTGTCTACATCTGACAGCAGGTGTTAGAAGCGATTCAGGGTAGCGAGCTTTGCAGCAGGGCACAGTGAAGCAGATATGCGTGCAAAAAATCCGGTAACCGATCGTCAAATATGCCAAATTACCATTCATAAACATTGATAATTGATTTTTTCCATTTGCTGTAGCTCGGACGAAGGTGTTCGACGTTTTGGGTTATTTATTGATTGTTGTTTTTTTTATATCTTTGTTATGGCCCTGGGCGACGCATTCTACATTTTCATTGGTTGCCGGTCCCGCAAAATAAACGTGGATAATAGCAAGTTGAATTAATTGTTTCATTTGCGAGAAATCATGGTCAAAAAACGAGAGAAAAAATCAGCGCAGAGAAAAAGAGAACAACACCCGAAGACCGCAGAGACATCAATTCGAAATGTTTTCCAGAGTAAAATGAAAATTAAGAAAGGTAAAAAAAGACAGCGAAAAAGTACAACTCGACTAGAATTGTATTGACGACTCTGAAGTCATGATATTATGTTAATGTTGACTAAAATCAAGTTTAAATAAAATCAGCAGCAGGTTTTCGTTTTTTAGCATTAACCAACGTTTATGAGTTAATTTAGGCAAAACAGCGGGCTTCATGCAAAGCGGCATAAAACACAGACCGAATCGCAATGAGGAAATGCACCATCCCTTACACCCGAGCTCTAGATGTCCATTTGGCTCGAATCCCAACTGGACCAATGGCCGCTGGCGTTTCTAATGAGAAACTGGGCTGTATTCAAACCCACAGTTACATATCTTGAGGAAAATTAAAAATTGGAAGGCCAATAATGAAGAGCGAAAGGAGCGTAGCGAAGCGATAAAATGGCGATTCCAACGCATAATTATTATCCTGTCATCATTCCACGTACTCGACTCTACGTGTTGCCCCATGCGCTGAACGCAATTATTCGCTAACCGAGTTGAAACTGAGGTAGCCCACGGTACTTACTGTGTTACTATGTATGCATAGGGCCGCGAAAAATTCCACACTCAGTCCACCCTCGGTCCACCACCACTACATTTCTTCTATCGTAGTTCCATGGGGATCAACATTGGACCCCGACGGTTGGAGCTTAAGCGGTACCTACAGTGACTTATCGTCCTCCAGCATCCAACTGTTCTCGCTGACACGCAATTCGCACTCGCTCCCATCGCACCCGCACGCGAACTCTCTTCAACCCTCGACGGAATGTGCGTGTCATGTCACTTAACGGGCGGTATGTGTCCTGCCAGCTCCCGCCGGTATGCTGTCCTCCGGTCGGTGCAGCACGCAGACCGCGCTGCGGTTGATGGATGCAGTTGGCTGACACTGCGGAAACGAAACGTTGACACCAGCCGGATCGGTTAGATTAAGTGCAGGGATTATGGAAGGGCAGTGTAAGACCCGATCGGGCGGATTAGGGATCATGCAGGCCACGGCGTCTGCGGGGAACCCTTTAGTCGATGGAATGATTGATTGACTCCGCGAAAGGAGGCCACCGTCGCCGTTTCAGTAATTACGTTTCACATTTGCACTCGTTTCTCTGATTGCTCATGAATTCTGTTTTTTTGTCTGCTCCATCAATATGGAAAGCATGCATTTATATCATGCCTCGGCCCTTTTATCTTCTCGATAGGCATATTTTCTATGACGGAGATTTGGATCTCCAACATTGGTAAAACTGTCTGATAAATGCAAAGACTCATATCAATTACTGGACTGGAAAAGTCAACGAATGTAAAAATAATCCTAATCCTTCAAAACAAATTGAAATCTACGATTGTTGCGTTATTACAAGGCGCGTTCATTGATTTGGGCGAATCATCCGCTTGATGCTTCCAGCGCCACCTATCCGTCAGAGCTGAAAGCCGTACATTGGAAAAATGCCTCTAATGCTCTGTTTCCGCCTGCATTTATGCAATCGAAGTGTATGTATCGCACATGAAACACATGTTGAAAGACATTTACGTTATTTCCGTGAACTCGTGTACTCGTGTATGGGAGGCGGGTTCGTGAAGCAGCGTCAGCTTCTTCCAGCGTAATTTACAATTGGAAAAGCGTAATAACAGCTACAATTTCATTATCGTTTGGCGTTCGTTCGTTTGTTCGTACTCTACGTGTTCGTTCGTACAGCTGCACTCGAGCTGGCACGCAGGCAGCGGCAATCACAGGACGTACCGTGGTGATTGCGTTACTAATTCGGACCCGTGCCACAGCATACTGGTGGACTCAGTGGTACTGAAATCTGAGCTGCAATCTTGGCGTGTGTCACATATGCGCGAAGTGTCACGACAAACGCGAATGCAACGCGGAGTTCCCTGGAAAACGCAGATGCGAGTCGCGTGTTATGTACGCGAGTGCGGCGCGAATGGGCGACCGGGACCGTGAAAATGCACTCTGCGACAGAAGGAAGCATATGTATCGATGATTGATTATGATTGAATTTCGAATAGGACAATTTCAGCAAATAGTTCCTCAAGCGAAGAATGGAATCCTTCGATCTGGCGATCTGATTCATTGAGCTCTTCCGGCTCCGTAGCGCAGAATGTTATAATTGAAAGAAAGATGATGATGCCGCATGATGCATCAGGGTCTACTAGGGCTATCTTAAAAACTCCCAGGCCGCGATTGTTCGCGTTCATCGTTCGCTGGTCCTTGAAGCACCCCGAGATCCACCCAGCTTCGCCCGCGTTCCAGATGAGGACCAGATGTTTCCAGCAGCGCGTGTGGAGCGTGTCGTGAAATCTGATCCTTTACCTTCAGGCCCGACCAGCCTCGGTCGAGTCTTTATGCGCACTCGAGCGCTTCTTAACTTTCCCAGTTCGGTGCGAGTGCAGCACTTCACGGGAAAGTGGCCGGCGGCGGACGGGACACTTCGCGCACCTTTTCTTCACCGCGCCCGGGGCCCATATGGTGCAGGACTGGCCAGGATCGTTTGCTGCTGGCTCTTTCGAAGCTTTGGGCTCATGCTGGACCACACGGAGACTGTCGTGCCGGTGTTTCGCTCGCGTACGCCAGCGCCAGGATCATCGACGGGATCAAAAGGATTCCGCCTGGTCGGGCTGCCGCTTCCGCCGCCCCTTGTTTACTCGAGGATTAGCCGCAAACATCATGCCGAAGCAGCACGCCGGAGGGAGGCGGTGGCAGAAACTCACCAACGACAAAGCGAGCTGGCCACTTGCAGCCCTTTTTGGCGGCAATCCAATTTTCGGCGCTCTTTCCTTATGCCTTAGTGTACGTACGCCTAAAGTCGCCGCTCTCCGGCGAACAATTCACTCCACTCGAACGCACAAGGATGTGTCTTCTTTCGAAAGTGTTGTACCGCCAAAGGAAACTTTGTAGTCACGTAGCAGAAACGAACTTGTGTCTCCGCACGCTACTGATGGTTTAGTGAACTACAACATTTAAAGTAAAACATTTCTACAGTGCGTTTTCATCTCCCAACAACCAACAAGGATCTGCGTTATTTGCGGGAAATAACATATAAAATCGACACTATGCTCACAGAAGTCTTTGTGGCACAGTTCTCACAACAACATCCTGAAAGATTCCAGAAGAGCTGGCTTCGGCTTCGTGTCCTTTTTGCTACTTTCTGTTTGGCAAAACATGACAAATGTGCTCCTTTTTTCCTTTTTCGTTTAATTCACAACTAACATAAATTTAAACTCAAGAAAAAATGAGGTGAATATAATAAAACCGGTGAAGGAGCCTATCCCGCTGCCATAGTACGTCAAACGGTCCTACATTTGTCGTTCCCCGGCCGGGCCTTCCCTGCCTTCTACGGTCGGTCTGTTGATCCTCAACCCCGGGGGAGTGATCAAATGGCACAATGCAGAAGCGATCGTCGGTCGATCGAAAGCGGCCCATGTTTCAGCGTGTTCGAGCTTCGGGTGGGTAGCAATGGGACAAGTGGTCCCCTATTTCGGGATTCTGCTTCTCTCTGTTTCTAGCATTGTGCTCTCTAATCCCTGCGCAAACATCTTCCTAACCCGGGGGAGGGAAGAAAGAAAACCTCAAATCGCATACCGCGTTGAGGCGAGCCTAGGATGGTAACCGACAACGACTGTTGTCTGTTTGCGGACCCCATGTTTCGTGTTGCTTTGATTTCTGATAAATGAAAAATTCATTTTCAAAAATCTCGGGTATTTGAAAGGGGTTTTCTTTTTTTTCGGGTGCCGTGCGGAAAATCAATATTGGTTTTATTTCTTTAGTCCTGCCAAAGGTATGTATTGGTTTGTATGCCCTCACAAAAAGTGCACAGTGTAGCTCCCGCAAATGCCAAATTCGAACGGTAAAGGCACACTACCGTAAAAAGTTTTTGAAGGTGAAAGTGGCACGACGAAATATTGGACAACTGAAAACAAACGTTAATTTTTTCCCCAGTCTTGGCGAGTCTGTCTCTCTGTCACAGGATGTTTGATCGCGAGGACACATTTGAAAAACCGCGTAACAAATGATCGCAAATCTAAACGAGACAGACATCGAACTTGAGAGACGTTTGTTTCCCTGTTGCTGGATGTACCTTTAGGCTTCCCCTTTTTCCGAGCCGTTTACGCAACATTTGCGCGAGATAGAGAAAGAGAGAGGGAAAGCAAATGGGAGTGTAAAGAGTTTATTCTTGATTGACCTCACGTCCCGCCAGAGTCGCCAAGACGCGACGACAGGACCCTCCACGGGAGCCGATCGCAGCGATTATTTATTGTTATGCTGATGCCACGCCGCACAGTGTGAGGAAATTGTTTAGAACCGTGGTAATCTTTGGTGCAATGTGAATGTGGGAATAGAGAGACGGTGCCTGAAATAATCTCTCACTATTTGTATGGTCCTTTTTGAAGGAGAATAGTGAACTTCACAAACTTTTTCGTTTTCTTTAAACACTATTGGTTCATTAATCTATTACTCTGCAGAAAAACCCTTGAATGCTTTTTGATTTACAGAACGAGAAGGACAACGAAAAACTACTAATTATATTTCAATCTTTAATTTTCAAAAGAATGTTCCATGTCTTGTTGGAATTCTTTCTCGAAACGCAGGGTTCTATTTATGGAATGATTGTCGCACTGCGATGACGACTCTACTGTAACAACCATCAGTGTAACGCTTTCGGAAGTTTGGTAGTCTTCCACTAAGGAGGCAACACCGCAAAACCAGTGGAGTTCCTTTTCAGCGCACAAGCCGACCTAAACGCTCTCCCAGGGATCGGGATTGGAAAATCAAACGGTTGTGATGGTAGGAAGAAGAACACCGAAAACAGAGCTCAAATCGACAGCTCATGTAACCTCGCTCATGAAAGCTGAAGTGCTGCCAGTGTCACTCGTCCCATTCAATTCGGTCAGCGATCGGTTTTCGGCGAAACTGCGTGAAATAAATTATCTCTCGGATACACTGCCCGACTTCTGCCGGTCGCCGCGCGCGAGCAGGTCCCTCGCAGTCCTGGAGGCCGGACTTGGTCGTCGAGTGGAAAGCCAGTCTTCTAACGTCCGGACGTGTTCGGGAAAGAAACTCCTGCTCCCGCGATTTGCGACTCATCGTAATTGTTTTGCTGCGGATCTGTTCATCCTGTTTTGCTTTTTATGTTTTGTTGTTGACTTGCTCAACACATTTCTATCTCGGCTTTCTTTAGGTTGCTTTTCCGTCTCCCCCACACTTTGCCCGCCCATTTGCTTCGTTGTGTACACCAGTTTGGGGGAGGAATAAAATGTTAAAAAGTCCTTTTTGCTGCCATTTGCCTATAAGTTTTGTATTTTTTTTGTCAAAACTCAGCATCCGGTAGGTTCAAAGGAATGTTGCTACTGGTGCCTGAATGCTTTTCTAACAAACCGACATCAGACGCAACGACAGCTCAAGTCTCCACCCAAGTTCCTTCCGCCAACCCCATTTGATCCCAAACCTTCCTTACGTGATCCTGTCAGCGCCGATTCCCGGCAAAATCTCCGGTTTGGCATTGTTCATCACCGGCCGCGTCGCCGTCAGTGTTAGGCCAATAAAATGATGAATTATTAGTCCGCGCTCACGACTCAGGACACGCTCGGGACAACCGCTTGTACACCGAATCCGGCCAGCAGTGTTCATTTTGGGGGTTTGACTTTTTTTTGTCATACTTTGTTTCGCTTTTGTTTCCCTCCCGTTTCCGCTTGGCTTTCCAACTCCGACATATGCTATGGCTTTGATGCTATGGCTTTCAAACCGCGGGCGCGCCAGTCCTAAGCTCAGAGGCTGTAAAACGGGTGCATCGGCGTTTGCGAAACGCGTGTGATGCTTTATTTTTTGTTTTTGTTGGGTTTTTTACGTTCCGCGACTACCCTGTCGTGTCAGCCCCCACCCGGCTTGCCCTCACCAATACAAACCCTATTTAGAAAGGGTAACGACCGATGTCAAGTGCACTCACTGTGCCAGCGCGTTGAACTCTCTCTTTCGAGTTGAAACGAGCGAAACTCCACTTTTGCAACCTAGGGTTTTTTTTGGTTAAACCTTTTTACGTCAAATGGTAAGCAACGGATCGCGATGACGCTTGAGGTGAGTTGGCATGGAGGTGCATTTACTGAAGCGCGAAGCATTCTCTGCGATGCAGACACTATTCTTCAACTCTACGCAGCTATTCTCAACCCGACGTAGGATCCTTATGCACACAGTTTTCCCTTTTCCGAAAACCGACTTAACGTAGCTGGTTTTCATTTGGTTTTCCCGTATCGCCAGGGTGCGTGATCTTGGAGTGCTTTTGGACACAAAACTGTCCTTTCTAGAGTTCTCCATTCACTTGGTGTATCCTACGGGCTTTACAAGATCTCTTAGGCCTGTTTCGTTAGATATCAATTTCAGTAGAATCGATTAGGAATAGATTACAGAATATGATTATAGATAACACAAAATGATAAAACAACAGCTTGATTTACACAATAACGAAGAAGCATGATGTTGTTTACCTTGGAATAAGAAAAGCATGTGGTAATAAACATAATTAAACAAACATCAGTGACCTTCAAATGAGAAACCAGGACGTACATTACAGTATATGGAACAGTAATCATACTATCGATGTGCAGTAACCCTTTGAGTATATCATTGTTCTTGTCCGCTTCAATGTGTCTGAGGCGTTTGCGCCGGGAAAGGCACGCAGTTAGGCATTGCGCGAAAACTGGATTCCGAAACATAGCCTGCGACATCAATCGGATGGACACGATGTGGAAAGCAAACGCGAAATAATAATAATTATCTGAATGCTCCCCGGGCCGAGCGAAGGACTATGTTTATAATTAAAAAAAAGATCAAGAAAGGAAAACAAAACTAAAACTCACGCACCCTGGCGTATCGATTGTAACATCAAACGCGGTCGTGGTATGGGTATAACGATGAGTACGGAGCGAGGACTTGCTTCTAAATGTTTTCGGCTTCCATCGCGAGGAAGGGAAGCTTGCTTTTCGGTACATTTCGTGTACATTCTCGCCCCGGCCCCGGCCCGGTGATCGAACTTCATCACTCCGCGGATCCGATGCAGCGTGCTGGTCACGCGCGCACAACTTGTTGGCGGATGCCGCTGCCAAAAAAGTCCGATGACGATGGCACGCTTATGCCACGCCATCCAGGCAGCAGCTAGTTCACCGACAGAAAGCGCAAAACCTGTTCCTGGATCGACGACGACGAGTGCAGTTCGTCCGGTGGAAATTAGTCCGGCCGGGCGTGCGCGCCCGAGCGCCTTCGCAACGAAGGAGGCCTACTCGGAACGGTTGCCGGAAAAATTATACCCACACCGTTTCGCTGGAGGCGCTGCGCTTCTTTCCATTTCGGAGCGCAAGATATTCCGGCGGCTGCAGGAAGAACGTTCAGGGTGGTGGCTGGAAGCAACGAAGAAAAAAACATAAAAAAGGACGCCACAAGAAGTCGTTCGGCAGCCGCGAACCGCAGCGCGTCGTATTAGAGTCGGCATTGAAATGTTTATGTTTCTGTACGTGAAAGTGAGAAAGAAATACTATCAGAATCGCCAGAATCACCAACACATAAAGTAAAAATGCTAAAAGTAAATGCAGAACAGCAGCATTGACAAACCATTTTGAAATTGATTTAAGAAGGACAGTTTTTTGCAAGTTACACATCTCCCAATTCTTTTCATTCGCTTCCTTAATCCAACGATGGACTTCACCATCGCTTCTCCAAACGCTTCTCGGTCACCGAAAGGACACTGCGAAGATGGCTGATGGTTTGTTGTTGGTCGCTTGCTGGAGATTGCTGAAGGTGCCCGTAGCAGAGGAATGCAGTGAGAACAAAGCGGGACAATCTGCAACCAATTCCCTATTTATTCACGAAATACCAACCTGTCGAAGCAGCAGAATCGTTGTGAGACAAATTTATTGATCGTTGATGGATAAAATGAACGCATAAGAATAGTTGCGCTGGCATAAGACTTCAGTTTTTAAAGATGTGATGCTGAGCTTCGTATTTAGCCATACTCATGGGAACCAATACTGTTCTAAAAATTCGCTGGCTTTTACCAGGAGACTCCTTAGGCTTTACAATTGTATGTTAAGGCAATGGCTCAGGTTAGCGCCTTGCAGCTGGGGTGTGTAGCGACGACAGCCAAGAATCGAAATCGTTTATTTAGGTAATCTAACGTCAAACCTCATTTGTTGTTCGCCCTGTATGCAGCGCGCCTCGCTTTACTTCATGTTATTCCTTCCAAACCCGTAAAAGGAACAGAGTGCATGCCTTCTGGAAGAGTGGTGTCGCACCGAGAAGCGGCGCATTCGTGGAAAGTTAAGCAAACACGCAAAGAGTTGGCACCTAAGACAACAACAACCTTGTTCTCACCCGATTTCGGTGCCCGAACGGGAGGTTCGTAAATTTCGCCTAATTTCTCAGCTAACGCGGACGCGCCCACTTCCCGCATGCAAACGCACCGGTTTCCGCAGTCCGCAGGCAGAAGGAGGACGGGGAAAAAACATACCAAAAAAGCCACAAAACGTCCATTTTACGCCTGGTTATCCTTAATCGCATGCAACGAAAGCGATTGTGAAAAACGAAATCCAAAAATAACGGAAAGAATCATTCAACAGTTCCAGTCGGATTCCAATTTAGTCGGCATTATTTGGCAAACATGCAAATTCGGTGCCGGGCAAAGAAGTGCTCAACTCGCGCTTCAAAAACTGAGAACACAAAAGTCCGATAGAACTTTCAAACGGGAAACAAGGTCCAAATCCCGTAAAAAAGATGAACGGGTGGTGGAACGGAGGAAGACAGAGGAGTGGAAAACAATCAGCGGCAGCAGAAAACGTGCCCTTCTGGATAATTGCGCTTTAGCTGATATTAGTTTCAATTACTCTTCATTAGACACATTTAAGTTAACGACGAAGTGAGCATCGAGAACGGGGCGAGCGACACATCAAAAGATTCCAACGCGAGGCGACGAACCCGACCTGGCTGCATCCGACTGTTCATCCGACGAAGGAGGATTTAGAAATGAAAAACCCCTGCTCCACCCATTCCATTCCCTCCCCCTAGTCATTACGGCAGAGGCATCTGAAGGTGCGGATCCCGGCGGCGGAAAGTTATACTTTTTGTCCAAAACCGAACCAAACCAGGGCCGCAATTGTGCGACGATGGTTCCGAATGTGTACATCACACCCAAGCGGACTCGAATGGTACGCCTTAGAATAATTGCAATGGCAGTAATGGTACGCCTTAGGCTACGGAGGAGTTTTAATCTACTGGGCAGCCGTTCATTCGCACAAGGCATTTGATCGTTAGGAGATATGTTTTCGAAAGCAAACGGTTTAGAACTTAAATGTCCTGCGACAGAAGGGAAGCAAGGATCCTGTTTCTAGAATATATTGACAAATTCCTTTTATAAACACTCGAATTGATAGAAAAGTCAGCCTATCTTAGAGTTTTCACTTTCGAGCTCGAATTATTAAAACTTAAACACTTGACTATCGACAAAAACATTCATATGATCGCACTTGACCATAAGCCAACACTTGAGCATATAACAGAATTTGAAACGTAGGTAAAACATAGGAAAATTAATGTAGAAGCTTTAAATGATGTTACACGACTGTTGGGCGATCAAATGAATAAAGAATGTTTAACGAAAATGAACGGGCGTGTAGTTGTGTGTATGTAAGTGTGTTTCCGCGAAAGAAAAAATACGTCCTGGCAACCTGCCATTAGAGAGAATAAAACTAAAATAAAACTGGTAGGTCGAATTTTTCGCCACCAGTATTATCATCATTAGGCTGCACCGATCGCAGCACCTTCCCAGTGGCTCGAGGAAAACACCACACCCACACACATACAAAGACGCGTGCCCCGTCATTTGAATACCGTTGCAAAGTGCTGGCGAATTACCAGCTTAAAGAAAAAGAAACCCTCAAAATGAATCAAGGAGTTAGGGACAGACGACGGCACGCGTTTTTGCTTTTTGTTGTTTGCTCGATAAGATTACAAACGTGTGCTCTCCTAGCCGGTACATGATGGGCCCAGAATGGTGCCTCCCAAACCAGCAAACACCAACAAACGATCGGGCAATCAAAACGCTGCCCAAAAACTACCCAAACCCGTCGTTCCAGCTCCGGGCCAGGAATGGTGCCGAAACGGAGAAAGAAGAATAAACCCGGCATTGTCGGGAAAAGCGATCCCGAAGCCAGGACGGCCAGGGCCCGGGCACCCTTATCCTTAATCATATCTGGCGCGATATCATCGCGTTACGCCGATGGATCGAGATCATTCATGTTTCTTTCCACCGCGCCAAGGACTTGCGGCAGTCTTTTGGATCTGTGCGCCGTTTTCCGGCAAAAGCTTTTCTCTGTGACCGACACGAAGCGAGTCCGGACAGCGGTGGTGGGGCGGAGCGGTTGCCTGATTACATGTTTGTTTTAGCCAAAGTGGCAACCGTCAGTATCACCAAACGTGTTGAAGGATTCACAGCTTCGACTCGACCGCGAGGTAGCGCCCCCAGGGCACATTGGGGCGTTTTGCGGCGTCCATCTTCATCGTTTCTTGGTGGGCAATTGAGCAGGGATGGAGGGGATTCTGAGATCGGGCGGGGAGACGATGGCAAATTGGCCGCTTCCGCCACCGAACGGTGGTGGCGTTTGGGTATCGGGTGTGAGATAAAATCGTCGTTGATCCAAGATTAGTCCGGCTGGGATGAGGAATTAAATTGTAAACATATATATAATATATATATGTGTATATATATTTACATGCGATACATATATAAATATATTTGCGATAGGAGCAACATATTATAGTTCCGCAGTAGTAGCAAGAACGGCAGCAACCTGCAACGCTTCGAAACGCTCGCAAGGAGGCGGAGCCCTCCGGTAGGAAATTCTAACGTTGAACCAACTCTGGCCCGGTTCAGATGGGCGGCAAGATCTTGGGCGCAAGATATCGGGCCACAGGATTCGTGTGGGCCGTTCGCACCGACTCTGAACACTTTTTTTTCGTTGCTTGGTTTGCAATGGCTCTTCTCTCAAAGCGGCAGATGCGATTAGGCCATCCAACGGCCGCAGTGCCAGAATCCTCCTGGAGTTAAGCAGCACCGTAGCCGATCGCGGTCCTAGCTGTGCGACGAATCTGTGTTTAGCCAACTATGGAGTTCCTGGGCAGCAATCCCTAGTGCCAGGTGTGGGTGATGCAAATCTGCACCACGGTCAGCAGGAAGACAGGCTACCGAATTCGGCGCGCCGTGTTAAAGCGTGCAGCACATTGTGCCAACACTTCCCAGTGGCTGCGGCGGCCTTCGGCATTCGCTTGAAGTTATTCGTTTCGCAATGGAACCGGCCGACTCCTGGACGGTCGCAAAAACACAACCCAGGACAACATCTGGGGACGATGGTTCCGGCTTTAAGCTTCCGCACAGCAGCGCCCCCTGCAGGGGGTTTTGTCGGCGTTTTTCGACTGCTGGCTGGCTGGCTCCCTGCCGACTGGTTCCAAAGAGAGAATAGCCGCCTAGACCCGGGAATCCTTGGTAGACCCGAGTCCTCCTCAAGGTCGATAGTTTGCCTAGAGTGTCCAGGATCGGCTGCAGAATCACGACTCCCATCCGTAGCCGCGACCATACGTACTAGTTGGCGATATAAGCCAGGATTAACCAAAGAACTTAATCGAGTTCCAGTGGACGAGCCTACAGAGAGAGAGAGAGAGAAAGAGAGAGAGAGAGAGAGAGAGAGAGAGAGAGAGAGAGAGAAAGAGAGAGAGAGAGAGAGAGAGAGAGAGAGAGAGA